>WNNG01000222.1:0-207081 GCA_018208015.1 Medicago ruthenica
TGTACATTTTACTCTTCCACCATGAGAACTTCTCAGGATCACCAGTAAACATTGGAGGTTTATTGTGTGACCTGGATTTTCTCTCATCAGTGCCATAATCATATTGTACAGAAGTATGTCTAGGAGTAGGTGGAGGAGGAGGAGGTGAATCTTCATTATCAGACATGTTTTTCTCAGGATCAAGACTGACACACTGTTAAGTGTTAATATCAGAACCGGAGCTCTGATACCAACTGAAGGTGAGAAAAATACACACAAGAAGGGGGGTTGAATTGTGTGACTCAAAAACTTGTTCTTTTCTTCTCAAAAACTTAACACTAGTTCAGAACCAGGTTCTGAACTATTATCAGAAGTATATGCAGCGGAATAACAAGTTAAAAAGAGAAGGGAAGAAGGACACACAAAGATTTTATACTGGTTCCTTCTCAATGTGAGAAGTAGTTCAGTCCCCTTGTTTTCCAACAAGAGATTTCACTATAATCAGTTCTGATTACAAATGCTCAACCACTAAGGAAGAGACTTCCAGTTGCTCAATCACAAAGAAAAAGGCTTCTAGTGCTCAACCACTAAGGAAGAGGCTTCCAATGCTCAATCACAAAGAAAGAGGCTTCCAATGCTAAGACACTAAGTCAAGAGACTTCCAATGCTCAAGACACTAAGTCAAGAGACTTCCCAATGCTCAAGACACTAAGTCAAGAGACTTCTGACTCAGACCACAAAGGAATGAGGTTACAATTGCTCAGTATACAGACTGAGACTTTAGGGACCAAACTGGTTTACAAATAAATGAGTTTGGGTTGAACACTTGATAAAATATCAAGGTGTTCTCTTAATACAACACAGGTTAAGACTCTTAACCTTAAGAAATTCTAAGTTACAGAAACTAAAAGAATTTCTAAGAGATTTTGAACTTGACAGTTTTGACAAAGAAAACAGAGCACAGGTTCAGCAATTTGTTTCAAGAGTCTTAGACGAATTTCTTCTTCAAATATTCTTCCTTTTATAGAGGAAATAGAGCTGTTGAAGATTTGCTTGAATTAAGGAAAGAGCCGTTGCAAGTTGAGCTAGGGTAGACTGAAAATGTGTGCTGAGCTTTTTGCAGAAAACAGAGCAGCAACCATTTTTGAACTTGCCTACCTTAAAAGCTGGGGAATGTTTGAGTCAGGGAGACAACTGTTCCATTGGGTTGCTCTGACATATGCAGGCATTAAATGCGCACAATACTAGTTGCTTTTCATGCCACATCAGCCTTCAGAAGCTTCTGTGTGAACAGTGCATCAGAAGCTGCCTTGTACGGATCAGAAGCTGCCTTGTACGGATCAGAAGCTGGTCTTCAGAAGTTGACTTTTGTTGACTTCTTCAGACGCTGACTTTTGTTGACTTCCTTCATAAGCTGCTTTCAGACTCAGACTTCAGAAGCAGGTCTTCAGACGTTGACTTTCGTTGTCTTCCTTCAGAAGCTGCCTTCAGACTCAGACTTCAGAAGCTGCCTTCAGACGCAGTCTTCAGACTCTTTACTTCAGGAGCACTACTTCAGGAGCACTTTTCCAGCTTTGCAACTTGCTTCTTAGCTTTCCTTTCTTGCTCTAAGCTTGTTCTTTCATAACCATTATTAGTTTCCAATCAATAAACACGTGGTTCTGAAATCACTTAAACAAATCATAAGCAAATAACCAATTTTCTATTTAACACTTTGTTATCATCAAAACCATAAAGAGAGATATGTTTACACATAATGTTTCAACAATCTCCCCCTTAATTCATAAGAGAGTTGTTTAACACATTTTGTTCCAACAAATTACACATCAAGTTTATGAGTTTGGGACCCAAACACATGCCTTAGTAACCTTAAGAAAGCAAAAAAAATGAAGTTCCAAGCTTCAGGGAAAAACACACGGTCGTGCTCACAGGACGCACGGTCATTGTCGCGTCGAATTTCGGATGTCAAGCTATTGGGAAGCTTTGAATCACTAATGTTAAACCACGACTGAACTTTTAATTTTCCGGGGAAAAAAGGAAAAAAGTTCGAAATTACCTTGAAAAAGATTTTAGGTTCGAAAGTCGATTATGCGAGGGGAAGGTATTAGCACCCCTCACATCCGTTGTACTCAACGAGAACCTCTTAGTCGGCTTAGGCTTAAAATGTTTCGATGTTTTACTTGCGTGTTTAAACATATATAAAAGAAAATATAAAAACATAATGCGAAATGAAGAAAGAGATAAAAACGAACGAAAGGGAAAAAAAAGGGTTTTTTATTAATGGGCTTGACAAGATGTCGATCTTGCTCCTACGTATCTCCCGGTAGTCGGAGAATTCAAAGCGTACGTAGTTCTTTGGGTAGAAAAAGTTTGTATGTTGGTTCGTTTTAGTTAAAAAAGATTTGATCGCGTCCGAGCGAAAAAAGTTTGAAAAAGAGAAAGTAATGAAAGTAAATGTCAACTGTTCGGGTTGTTGCCGAACTGGCCATTGACGACAATGCATAAAAGTAAATGATTGGATAAAAAAGATTTGCACTCGGACTTGAACAAAGGTTTTAAAACGCACGAAAGCGTACAAAGTTTTAAGTGATGAAAGATGGACGCTAAGGCGATAAACTCGCGCAAGGCGTAAATGTTTTTAAAAAAAAAGACAGACGTACAGGGGCGTAAAAAGCTTGAAAATAAACGACAAACGCGCGGAGGCGATAAATTCGCGCAAGGCGTAAATGGTTAAAAATAAACGCGCAAAGGCGCGAAAGGTTCGGATTGACCACGAGGGCCAAGAAAAGGGTAAAAATGGCCACAAGGGGGCCAAGGGAAGGTTGAGCCTGCTAGATGCGTCAAGGGTGGAATGACGGTTGCCCGAGCGACGAGACATACGTCACGCATTCGTGCAACCGAGGTTTGGGGAGACATACGTCAAGCCATTCCCGTTTCATTCAAGTTTGGTTTTGTCGGGACTCTAAGTAATCTCAAAGGGAACCAAAAATGCCTTAAAAGGAAAAGTAAAAAGAAGGGGATCACGAACAAGTTTGTTGTTCGAGTTTATTAAAATCATGAACATTGCTCGTTACTTAAGCTATCGAAACTCAAGAACAAGCGTAGTTCAAGTTTGAATGATAAACAAAATCATAAGACATGCACAAAATTGGAAAGTTCACAAGTTCGGCTCTATTTCGAGCTTGGTTTAAAAAGGATGAGCAAGTTCGGCTTAAGTTCGTGTTTGGGTTGAAAATCATGAACAACATGGTTGTTCAAGTTTGTTTTGAAAATAAACGAATTTTAGCTTATTGCTCAAACTTGGTTTTGAAAATTGAAGAACATAACTTGTTTCACAAGTTACTCAAAATTTATCGCACGAACTTGTGAAATTTTCAAAGTTGTGCATGATTATGAATTGGGTTTGGACAAAAATGGTTTTAAACCTCTTTAGGTTCTGAATCAAGGGCTGGAACCCCAAAAATTTGACATTTGGCTGCCTGATTCATGTTCTGAGCTTCACATACTTCGCAGAGCAACCAGAACTTGGCTCTGCGAAGTCAGGTTCTGGTGTGTTCGCAGTGCGAGCAATACTTTGCTCTGCGAAGTATGCGAAATTTTGAACTCAGAAGCTGTTTCTGAACAAAAGTTCAGAAACTGCTTCTAAGCAAGCTTCAGAACCTAAAGGGGGTTAAAAAGCTTTGCAAAATTGAAGAAAATGGGGTGTAAAAACTCAGTTTTAAGGCTTGGCCCCTTTGAGGTCCCTTTTGAGTTTCAAAAGGGGTTTTTGTGCACAAAGCAAAATTGAACAAAACAAAGGATGAAAACAGCAAACACAATGCAAAATAAAGATTAAAGAAGACTTACAGAACTCCTAGCAATGCTTGAGCAATAGATTGGAAGTGGTTTGTTTGCTTGGTTAGGGGTTATGAACAATGTTCTAATTGGTTTTTGCTTTGTGTATGAACTGATTTGGTGTTGCAATGCAAGGGATCTTGGTGTGAATTTCGTGTGTGTAAGGCTGTTTATTTGTGTGTGCAACTGGTTTTTTCAATGTGTATAATCCTTATGCCTTGCCATTCCTTTTATAGGCAAAAAATGCAATCTTTGCAATGATGAACCATATCCTAGAACACTAGCTGATTTGGGGCTAAATTCATGCTAGAACACTTTGCATTTAATGCTAATGGATAGAAGTTGCTTTGCCTTGTGCCAAGGGGCAAGATCTTGACTAATCTCAGCCACAAATCCAGCTGATTCTAGAAGGTAATGATGAGAAAAACTGAAAAACAGGGCAGCTGCAAAAGGGGTGATTCTTGGGATCAATCCTTGCAATCTTGGAAGGTCAAGCAATGAAAACGTGTACTGCCATGTACAGGGAGATTGGGGGAAGCAAAATGAGCATGTGGGCTGGTGTGTGGGAGGAGAAATCCAGCTCAAAACAGGGCAGCACAAACAGCTTTTTGCAAACCAAAACCACTTAAGTTTGACTGGTTTTGGTGAAGAAAAAGGGAAGGAAAGGGATCAAGTAGCTGGCTGGCAAGCTCAGGTTGGATGATGGGTCAATTTGGAGGGACAAGAGCTGACCAAGGGCAGCCAATTTGATTGAGCACATGATAGGTTGGATGAAAATCCTTCTTTCCTTTTACCTTTAATGTCACACATTAATTCTTGCCTTGCTGCACTAAATCAGTCAAAAATAGCAATAATAATAATAATAATAATAATAATAATAATAATAATAACAATTGCAAATGAAAACAAAAAGGATCAATCAAGAAATAAAATTCTGCAGAAAAATTCGCAGAGGTCGCAGTGCGAAGGTAACTTCGCACTGCGAACTTCCCATTTTTTGGAATTTTTGCATTTAAAAAATGAAAAGGTGGAAATGAATAATAAATAATAATAATAATGATAATGAAAATGGTAATGCAAAATGCAAATAAAATAAAAAGTAATGAGAATGAAAATGATGATAATAATAATAAAAATGAAAAGTTTAATATTATTAATTAACAAAATCTTAATAATAATAGATAATAATGATATTATTAAAGAAAATAGAATAACAATAATATTAATAATATTAAGGATAATGATGATGATAATAGTAATGCTAATAATGATAATGATAAAATGCAAATAAAATACTATGATAAGAATGAAATAATAAAAGGTAAAAATAAGTAATGAAATAATAAAAGATAAAACAAATAAAAAATATAAGTCAAAAAATGGGGTATGACAGATGCCCTTATTTAAGTTTCTTCGTCCCGGAGATTGAAAGAGAAATTTGAAATGGACGGGTCGAAGAGACTTAAATATAGAGTACGCCATTTTTTGACTAAATATTCTTCTGAATTATAAATGCTATGAATGCATGTATGCAAATGTTATGAATGCTTGTAATGTAAACATGAATGCAAAGACGATAAAAATGACCATACCGGGGATAAGTGTCAGTTGTTCGGGTTGTTGCCGAACCGGCCACTGACGACAAAGAATGAAAAGAATGTCAACTGTTCGGGTTGTTGCCGAACTTGCCATTGACGACAGGAAAATAAAAAATGTCAACTGTTCGGGTTGTTGCCGAACTTGCCATTGACGACAGAAAAATAAAAATGTCAACTGTTCGGGTTGTTGCCGAACTTGCCATTGACGACAGAAAATAAAAAATGTCAACTGTTCGGGTTGTTGCCGAACTTGCCATTGACGACAGGAAAATAAAAAATGTCAACTGTTCGGGTTGTTGCCGAACTTGCCATTGACGACAGAAAAAATAAAAATGTCAACTGTTCCGGTTGTTGCCGAACTTGCCATTGACGACAGGAAAATAAAAAATGTCAACTGTTCGGGTTGTTGCCGAACTTGCCATTGACGCCAGGTAATAAAAAATGTCAACGTAAATGTCAGCTGTTCGGATGGTTACCGAACTTGCCACTGACGACGAAAGATAAAAAGAAAGATGTCAGCTGTTCGGATGGTTACCGAACTTGCCACTGACGACACTGGGGATGCGGCTGACAAGCCGTTCCTTACAGAACTGCCCGTTCAATCGGGGAGAAAGAATGCACAAGTTGTCCATTAAAGAACTTGCCACTTGGCACAACACTGGGGAGTACGCCCAAGCTGTTCATTAAAGAACTGCCACTTGGCGTAAAGACCTGACAAAAAGACGCGCAAGCTGTTCGTTTGAACTGCCACTCGGCGTAAAAGGGTGACATCTCCGAACCAGACAGACTGGGGATGACACTTGGGGAAAAAGAATTCACGAATTGCTCGCGATTGATTGGTGAGACTCATGATGGTTAGAACAACCATGTATGATACGTAGTATGTTGTATGCATATGTATGAATGTATGAATGCATGACTGTCACTGGGGACGTCGTGTGAGAGATGGACTTGTACTGGGGATACCCAACATGTTTGTTTAAGGAATTGCCCCTTGATACGATGAAAAATTGCACAAGTTGTTCGTTAAAGAACTACCGCTTGGCGAAAAGGAGGATGACATCCCTAGACCAGACAGACTGGGGATGACACTCGACTGTTTGTTGTGGGAAATGCATGATATGAATATGAGATGCATGTTAATGAATGATTATGATATGATGCATGAATTATGCTGACCTGGGGGATGACAGACGTCACGTGGGACGCTGGGGATTATGATTTGAGTGGGAGTAAAGTCGGGCTTTGGTGAGATGAGACTCCACTGGGGGAATATGCCAATAAGATTGGGCTTCGCTTGTGAATTCGCTGGGGATATAAGGATCATTTTGGAAGCATGATCGATATCCAGCCTTCGATGCCAATGGTAATTGGGCTTTTGATTGAGTAGGACAAAGATTGTCTTCCCGGGGAATTCGTTAATCCACTGGGGATTGTGCTAATCCGCTGGGGAGAAGAACTGGTGATTTCGCTGGGAATGCTTACGCTTTGGTTGGCAAGTCCTTGCCTGAATCGTCCTTTCGGGCTCTTAACTCACTGGGGAATTTCCGATTGATTCACCGAGGATTCTGTTGGGGAATTCCTTTTTTGCGATTGACCATGCTCGGCCTGCGAAGCTTTATCTGCTTTAAGGACAGACATCGATGTACACTCCGAATATTCACGAGTTCGAAAGGAATGTGTTTGTTATTGATAAAAATAAAAGACTCATGAAATAAATTTTGAAAAAGTTTTTTTTTTTTGTTTTTGTTTTTGAGGTACTATCATCAAGAATAAAAAATGAATGAAAGGAATTTGATAAAAGGTAAAGAATGTTGTGTTGGGAAATGAATTTTATTAAAGGGGTGGCAGCCTGCCAAAGGCGTGGCTCCACGAATCTTACAAAGTCTAAAAAAAAATGGTAAATATAAAAGGGAGGGTACATTTGTTGAGTCTTTTGTGTTGGCTGCATGTTTTGGCAAAACCAAGGTATTGAATAGAAGCATCTCCATATTTGAAACATTTCTTCAGTTGCAAGTTTTGTGTTTTGAAGCCATTCAGAAGCTGAAAATGTCATCAGAAGCTGAAAGCACTGTAGCACTTCAGAAGCTGAAAGTCAGGTTCTGATGCCAGCGTTGACTTATGTTGACTTCATCAGAAGCTGGTTATTTTCAAGGTTTTTCTATGCGAATCCTTGCAAGATTTATTGAAGATTTATCCACGCATATGGCTTCTAGAATGTTGATTTATTTGGAGAAGATTTTATTGAAGATTTGGTTCAAAGATATGATATTCATATTTTCCTGTTATAATCTTTAAAAGATTCAGTACAGTTTTATTTGTTACATTATTGGACCAATCTTATTTCAGTAACAAATCAAATCAGAAAGATTAGTTTGTTATTTTATTCTGCAAGACTGAAGGCTATAAATAGAAGAGGGCTGCTGCTATTCAAGATACGATTTATAGAGTTTAAGATCAGAAAATTGAGTCTTAGTATTTTAAGCTTTTAGCTTTATTGTGCACCACTCATTTTGAGTTGGTTTAGAGTTTTATAGAGTTGTAATTCATTCTAAGCCTTTAGGTACGAATGAATTCTTTGTGTTTTTGAAGTTTTCTGAAAAACAGAGTGTCTTTGATTAAGGGTTTCAGTAACTGGGTTTAGTTACTTGAATAGGAAGATAGTGGATTCTATTACTCAGAGTTGGGTAGAAGTCTTACTAGGTGGAGGTTAATTGCTTGGGATAAGAACTGGGAGTCAGTGTGTGAGTCTTAAGGATTAAATCCAATAGTGGATTTCCTTCCTGGATTGGTATCCCCCAGAGTAGGAGGTGTTTACTCCGAACTGGGTTAACAAACCTCTGTGTGTTTTTAGCTTTCCTGCACTTTACTTTTCTGCTGTTTATCTGCTTTTATATTGTGCTAAGTTCTGTTCAGAACCTGTTGGTTCAGAACCTGCGTTTATCTCTTAAGTATTGCCTGGCCAGAATTTCAATTGGCATCAGAGCAGGCACCCTGCCTGTAATTTGGGTGAGATCCAGAGGAGTTTATTTCTGGCAAGCATGGATAGAGAAGGAGGCTATGTCAATAGACCACCCCTACTAGATGGCACAAACTATGAGTATTGGAAGTCAAGGATGTGTGCTTTTCTAAAGTCTATTGACAGCAGGACTTGGAAAGCTGTGATAAAAGGCTGGGATCATCCTGTGTATACAGACAAAGATGGTAATAAGACTGAAATTTTGAAGCCTGAGGAGGAATGGACCAAAGCTGAAGATGATCTGTCTCTGGGAAATTCAAAAGCTTTGAATGCTATCTTTAATGGTGTTGATCAGAACATGTTCAGACTCATCAAACAATGTACTGTGGCTAAGGATGCTTGGGAAATTCTGAAGACCACTCATGAAGGAACTTCTAAGGTAAAGATGTCCAGATTGCAGCTGCTGACCACCAAATTTGAAAACCTGAAGATGAAGGAAGATGAATCCATTCAGGATTTTTACATGAATGTGCTAGATATGGCAAATTCCTTTGATTCTCTTGGGGAGAAGATGTCTGATGAGAAGCTAGTGAGAAAAATCCTCAGGTCCCTGCCCAGAAGGTTTGACATGAAGGTTACAGCAATTGAAGAGGCTCATGATATCACCACTATGAAGCTTGAGGAGCTGATTGGGTCTTTGCTTAATTTTGAGACTGCATTCTGCAAACAGCCTGACAAGAAGGGGAAAGGAATAGCATTTGCAGTTAATTCAGGAGCTGATGATCAACATGAGTCTGATGAGGAGGATAATAACTTATCAGAAGCTCTAGTGTTGCTGGGAAAACAATTCAACAAGATTCTGAAGAATGTTAATAGAAAAGCCAAAGCCAAAGGTCAGAATTTCAGATTCAATAACAAAAAGCAACAAACTGATGAGAAGAAGACCAAGTCTGAGGAGAAAAGTAACCAAGCCAAAGGTGTGCAGTGCTATGAATGTGAAGGTTATGGACACATCAAGTCTGAATGTCCCACTTTTCTCAAGAAACAGAAAAAGAGCCTAGCTATTTCATGGTCTGATGATGGTTCTGAAGATGATGATGTTAGTGAATCTGATATGTGTGATACTGGTCTGGTAGTGAGGTCAGGAGCTATTTTGAAGAAGGAAGCTGTTTTAGAGTCTGAGACTTTTTCAGAGTCTGACTTAGAGTCTGAAGCCTCATCTGTGTCTGAAGCTGCTAAAACCTCATATGATGAACTAGCTGATAACTACAAGAAGCTGTATACCAGAAGTGCTGAGGTTTGCAAACAAGTGTTGGATCAAAAGGAGATTATTCTACAATTGGAGGCTGAAAAAGGTGAATTGTTAGTGCAGAATTCAGATTTAAAAGAAGAAGTGAACCAACTGAAATCCCAACTTGATCAAATGAAGAAGCAAGTGAAGATGTTGAACTCTGCTACTGATAAGTTGGAGAACATTTTGGGGAATCAGCAACAAGGAAAAACTGGTTTAGGTTTTGTTGATCAGACTCAGATTCCTAGACAGATGAATTTTGTCCCTGCCACTCAAAGTGTTGATCCTATGATTGGAACATCAAAGAGGAGTCCTCAGAAACAAGCCCAAATGCCAGCTCAGAAGCAAGCTCAGAAGAGACCTCAGATGCAAGGTCAGAGGCAAGTTCAGATGCTACCTCAGAAGCAACCCCAGATTTTTTTCAGAAACAGAAGGAGGAGGAATCATCTATGGGTCTGTCATCATTGTGGAAAGAAAGGGCATATCAAACCATTCTGCTTCAAACTTTATGGCTATCCTGAACATTTTCAGTATAGAAGAGTTGAACCAGCTGCTATCAGACACAATGTTCAGAAGGTGT
The DNA here is from genome assembly GCA_018208015.1 of Medicago ruthenica. Lineage (NCBI taxonomy): Eukaryota > Viridiplantae > Streptophyta > Magnoliopsida > Fabales > Fabaceae > Medicago > Medicago ruthenica. Next base: position 10,242 of record WNNG01000222.1, read on the forward strand.
GGAAGCCCAAAGTTCAGAATGTAGGCCTTATAGCTCATACTTCTTTGAGAGCCACTTCAAAAGAAGATTGGTATTTTGATAGTGGGTGTTCAAGGCACATGACTGGTGTGAAGAAGCTGCTGAGCAATATCAGATCTTACTCCAGAAGCTATGTGACATTTGGAGATGGTGTAAAAGGTCAGATTCTGGGTATTGGTGATTTGATCAGAGAAGGGTTGCCCAGACTTAATGATGTGCTACTGGTGGAAGGATTAACCTCTAATCTGATCAGTATTAGCCAGCTGTGTGATCAGGATTTGAAAGTTAATTTCAACAAGCAGGAGTGTATTGTTACTGACCAGGATGGAAAAACTCAGATGAGGGGCTGCAGATCCAAAGACAATTGTTACTTATGGGTTTCTGAAGAAGAAAGAAGTTTGACTTCTTGTCTTATGAGTTCAGAAGAAGAAGTCAAACTCTGGCACCAGAAACTGGGACATTTGCACTTGAAAGGCATGAAGAAAATCCTAAGTACTGAAGCTATCAGAGGTGTACCTAATCTGAAGATCAATGAGGACAATGTTTGTGGTGATTGTCAAATTGGAAAACAAACAAGAAAGTCTCATCCCAGATTAGTTCACCAGGTAACTACTAAAGTACTAGAACTTGTTCATATGGATTTAATGGGGCCTATGCAAGTAGAAAGTATTGGAGGAAAAAGATATGCTTTTGTAATGGTAGATGACTACTCAAGATACACATGGATCAGCTTTGTTAGAGAAAAGTCTGACACTTTTGAAGTTTTCAAAGAGATGTGCATCCAATTACAAAGAGAGAAGGATAGTGGGATTATCAGAATCAGAAGTGATCATGGCAAAGAATTTGAAAACAAGAGCTTTTCAGAATTCTGTGCTTCTGAAGGTATAAAGCATGAGTTCTCTGCACCTATCACACCTCAGCAAAATGGTGTAGTTGAGAGGAAGAATAGAACATTAGCAGAATGTGCAAGGGTTATGCTGCATGCTAAGAAGCTGCCATATATGTTTTGGGCTGAAGCTATGAACACTGCATGTTATATTCATAACAGAGTTACTTTGAAGAAGGGAACCACTTGTACCTTGTATGAATTATGGAAAGGAAGAAAGCCAACTGTGAAGTATTTCCATGTGTTTGGAAGCAGATGCTACATTTTGGCTGATAGGGAAAACAGAAGAAAACTGGATCCTAAGTCTGATGAGGGCATATTCCTGGGATATTCAGTGAACAGCAGAGCTTATAGGGTGTTCAATTCCAGAACCAAGGTTGTGATGGAGTCCATTAATGTGGTAATTGATGATCTGACTGCTGAGAAAAATAGAAGTGAGTCTGAAGTTGTTCCAGAGTCTGAAGCGTCAGAAGAACAAACTTCAGAAGCAGAAATTCATCCAGAGTCTGAAGAAGCAGATGTGCATCCAGAACATGATCCTACCAATAAAGGGCCATCTACTAGAATTCAGAAGGATCATCCTAAGGAGCTTATCATTGGGAGTTTGGATCAAGGGGTCAGAACCAGGAGATCAGAACCAGCTGTTACTGATTCATGTTTTGTGTCTAAGTTTGAACCCAAAAATGTGAAAGAAGCCCTGACTGATGAATTTTGGATTGAAGCAATGCAAGATGAGTTGAATCAATTCAAAAGGAGTGAAGTGTGGGATCTAGTTCCAAGACCAGAAGGACTGAATGTGATTGGCACTAAGTGGATATTCAAGAATAAAACAGATGAAAATGGTACTGTAGTCAGAAACAAGGCAAGGTTGGTTGCTCAGGGTTATACTCAAGTTGAGGGACTTGATTTTGATGAGACCTTTGCACCTGTGGCCAGACTAGAGTCCATAAGACTACTGTTGGGTGTATCCTGCATTCTCAAGTTCAAGCTATTTCAGATGGATGTGAAGAGTGCATTTTTGAATGGATATCTGCAAGAGGAAGTGTATGTTGAACAGCCTAAGGGGTTTGTGGATCCTAAGTTTCCTGATCATGTGTTCAAGCTGAAGAAAGCTTTATATGGATTGAAGCAAGCACCAAGAGCTTGGTATGACAGGCTGACTCAGTTTCTTGTGGCTCAAGGATACAGAAAAGGTGGTTCTGATAAGACATTGTTTGTGAAAGATGAAAATGGGAGTCTGATGATAGCTCAGATTTATGTGGATGATATTGTGTTTGGAGGGATGTCTCAGAAGATGGTCGAATTGTTTGTTCAGCAAATGCAATCAGAGTTTGAAATGAGTTTGGTTGGAGAGCTGACTTATTTTCTTGGTTTACAAGTTAAGCAAATGGAAGATACCATCTTTATTTCTCAAAGTAAATATGCCAAGAACATAGTGAAGAAATTTGGAATGGAATCAGCTGCTCATAAGAAGACACCAGCTGCTACTCATCTGAAGCTAACCAAAGATGAACATGGAGTATCAGTTGATCAAAGTCAGTACAGAAGCATGATAGGGAGCCTATTGTATTTAACTGCAAGCAGACCTGATATCACTTATGCTGTTGGAGTATGTGCAAGATATCAAGCTGATCCTAAGATGAGTCATCTGACACAAGTTAAAAGGATCCTGAAATATGTGAATAGCACAAGTGACTATGGAATCATGTACTCACATAGTTCAAGTTCTGAACTGATGGGATATTGTGATGCTGACTGGGCTGGAAGTGCTGATGACAGGAAGAGCACCTCAGGAGGTTGTTTCTTTTTGGGAAATAATTTGATTTCATGGTTCAGCAAGAAACAAAACTGTGTTTCATTGTCAACTGCTGAAGCTGAGTATATTGCTGCTGGGAGTAGTTGTTCACAACTGGTTTGGATGAAACAGATGCTTGAGGAGTACAACATTAATCAAAAAACTATGACCTTATTTTGTGACAACTTGAGTGCCATCAACATCTCTAAGAATCCAATTCAGCACAGTAGAACCAAACACATAGACATCAGGCACCATTTTATCAGAAACCTTGTGGAGGATAAAGTTATTCAACTGGAACATGTAGCTACTGAAGAACAAGTTGCTGCCATTTTCACAAAGGCCTTGGATGCTAAGCAGTTTGAAAACTTAAGGAGCAAGTTAGGAGTGTGCTTACATGAAGATTTATAGCAATTAAAGCAAACTGGATGTGAGGAAGAAAGAGTACCTGCCAGCTTTGTTAGTGCTAAGTGTGATGCTGTCTCTGATACTGAGTCTGAAGTTCAAACTGGGACAGTAGTTGAAGATGGTTGTGCAGTTTCCCTTCCCTATTTGAAGTCTGAGATTTGTCAGAATTTTGTGGCTAAAAAGGGGGAGAAAATCTTATGTTATGTGTTGGCTCTGATACCATGTGTTGCTGCTCAGAGAATTAGTTCAAATTCAGCTTTCAGTATTGTTCAGAAGTTATTTGTGAAGCTCAGTATTCAGAACAAATATAACAAGAGCTGTCAAGTTGTTATTGAGGGGAAGTATGTGTCTCAGGGGGAGTACAAGACTGGTATGGTCCTGAGTGTTTCTGTGATCCTGAGGTATGGTCCTGAACAATTGTATGCAGCTCCTGAAGTGTTGGTTCTGATATGCTCTGATACCATAAATTCAGAAGTAAGGGGGAGTTCGATGTATGTTGAGTATATGCTGAGTTGCAGGGGGAGTGTGTGTGATGATCAGGAGTTGATCAGTAGCTCTGATATCTTGGAGAAGCTCTGATACCTTGTTTGTGATGATCAGGAGTTGATCAGTCGGTTATGTCTCTGATACCTTGTTTGTGATGATCAGGAGTTGATCAGTAGGTTATGTGTGCTTCAGTAGTTGATATGAGCTGAAGCTGGTTTGTGTTTCTCATGATAGTCATAAATGAATCCGCTGCTAATTACTATGTTATGATTGATCATTGTGGAGTTCTTCATTGCTGAGTTGTTTATAAGGGAGATTGAAGAACTTGGATGGTTTTAGCCAAAAATTTGCCAAAGGGGGAGATTGTTGAGTCTTTTGTGTTGGCTGCATGTTTTGGCAAAACCAAAGTATTGAATAGAAGCATCTCCATATTTGAAACATTTCTTCAGTTGCAAGTTTTGTGTTTTGAAGCCATTCAGAAGCTGAAAATGTCATCAGAAGCTGAAAGCACTGTAGCACTTCAGAAGCTGAAAGTCAGGTTCTGATGCCAGCGTTGACTTATGTTGACTTCATCAGAAGCTGGTTATTTTCAAGGTTTTTCTATGCGAATCCTTGCAAGATTTATTGAAGATTTATCCACGCATATGGCTTCTAGAATGTTGATTTATTTGGAGAAGATTTTATTGAAGATTTGGTTCAAAGATATGATATTCATATTTTCCTGTTATAATCTTTAAAAGATTCAGTACAGTTTTATTTGTTACATTATTGGACCAATCTTATTTCAGTAACAAATCAAATCAGAAAGATTAGTTTGTTATTTTATTCTGCAAGACTGAAGGCTATAAATAGAAGAGGGCTGCTGCTATTCAAGATACGATTTATAGAGTTTAAGATCAGAAAATTGAGTCTTAGTATTTTAAGCTTTTAGCTTTATTGTGCACCACTCATTTTGAGTTGGTTTAGAGTTTTATAGAGTTGTAATTCATTCTAAGCCTTTAGGTACGAATGAATTCTTTGTGTTTTTGAAGTTTTCTGAAAAACAGAGTGTCTTTGATTAAGGGTTTCAGTAACTGGGTTTAGTTACTTGAATAGGAAGATAGTGGATTCTATTACTCAGAGTTGGGTAGAAGTCTTACTAGGTGGAGGTTAATTGCTTGGGATAAGAACTGGGAGTCAGTGTGTGAGTCTTAAGGATTAAATCCAATAGTGGATTTCCTTCCTGGATTGGTATCCCCCAGAGTAGGAGGTGTTTACTCCGAACTGGGTTAACAAACCTCTGTGTGTTTTTAGCTTTCCTGCACTTTACTTTTCTGCTGTTTATCTGCTTTTATATTGTGCTAAGTTCTGTTCAGAACCTGTTGGTTCAGAACCTGCGTTTATCTCTTAAGTATTGCCTGGCCAGAATTTCAATTGGCATCAGAGCAGGCACCCTGCCTGTAATTTGGGTGAGATCCAGAGGAGTTTATTTCTGGCAAGCATGGATAGAGAAGGAGGCTATGTCAATAGACCACCCCTACTAGATGGCACAAACTATGAGTATTGGAAGTCAAGGATGTGTGCTTTTCTAAAGTCTATTGACAGCAGGACTTGGAAAGCTGTGATAAAAGGCTGGGATCATCCTGTGTATACAGACAAAGATGGTAATAAGACTGAAATTTTGAAGCCTGAGGAGGAATGGACCAAAGCTGAAGATGATCTGTCTCTGGGAAATTCAAAAGCTTTGAATGCTATCTTTAATGGTGTTGATCAGAACATGTTCAGACTCATCAAACAATGTACTGTGGCTAAGGATGCTTGGGAAATTCTGAAGACCACTCATGAAGGAACTTCTAAGGTAAAGATGTCCAGATTGCAGCTGCTGACCACCAAATTTGAAAACCTGAAGATGAAGGAAGATGAATCCATTCAGGATTTTTACATGAATGTGCTAGATATGGCAAATTCCTTTGATTCTCTTGGGGAGAAGATGTCTGATGAGAAGCTAGTGAGAAAAATCCTCAGGTCCCTGCCCAGAAGGTTTGACATGAAGGTTACAGCAATTGAAGAGGCTCATGATATCACCACTATGAAGCTTGAGGAGCTGATTGGGTCTTTGCTTAATTTTGAGACTGCATTCTGCAAACAGCCTGACAAGAAGGGGAAAGGAATAGCATTTGCAGTTAATTCAGGAGCTGATGATCAACATGAGTCTGATGAGGAGGATAATAACTTATCAGAAGCTCTAGTGTTGCTGGGAAAACAATTCAACAAGATTCTGAAGAATGTTAATAGAAAAGCCAAAGCCAAAGGTCAGAATTTCAGATTCAATAACAAAAAGCAACAAACTGATGAGAAGAAGACCAAGTCTGAGGAGAAAAGTAACCAAGCCAAAGGTGTGCAGTGCTATGAATGTGAAGGTTATGGACACATCAAGTCTGAATGTCCCACTTTTCTCAAGAAACAGAAAAAGAGCCTAGCTATTTCATGGTCTGATGATGGTTCTGAAGATGATGATGTTAGTGAATCTGATATGTGTGATACTGGTCTGGTAGTGAGGTCAGGAGCTATTTTGAAGAAGGAAGCTGTTTTAGAGTCTGAGACTTTTTCAGAGTCTGACTTAGAGTCTGAAGCCTCATCTGTGTCTGAAGCTGCTAAAACCTCATATGATGAACTAGCTGATAACTACAAGAAGCTGTATACCAGAAGTGCTGAGGTTTGCAAACAAGTGTTGGATCAAAAGGAGATTATTCTACAATTGGAGGCTGAAAAAGGTGAATTGTTAGTGCAGAATTCAGATTTAAAAGAAGAAGTGAACCAACTGAAATCCCAACTTGATCAAATGAAGAAGCAAGTGAAGATGTTGAACTCTGCTACTGATAAGTTGGAGAACATTTTGGGGAATCAGCAACAAGGAAAAACTGGTTTAGGTTTTGTTGATCAGACTCAGATTCCTAGACAGATGAATTTTGTCCCTGCCACTCAAAGTGTTGATCCTATGATTGGAACATCAAAGAGGAGTCCTCAGAAACAAGCCCAAATGCCAGCTCAGAAGCAAGCTCAGAAGAGACCTCAGATGCAAGGTCAGAGGCAAGTTCAGATGCTACCTCAGAAGCAACCCCAGATTTTTTTCAGAAACAGAAGGAGGAGGAATCATCTATGGGTCTGTCATCATTGTGGAAAGAAAGGGCATATCAAACCATTCTGCTTCAAACTTTATGGCTATCCTGAACATTTTCAGTATAGAAGAGTTGAACCAGCTGCTATCAGACACAATGTTCAGAAGGTGTGGAAGCCCAAAGTTCAGAATGTAGGCCTTATAGCTCATACTTCTTTGAGAGCCACTTCAAAAGAAGATTGGTATTTTGATAGTGGGTGTTCAAGGCACATGACTGGTGTGAAGAAGCTGCTGAGCAATATCAGATCTTACTCCAGAAGCTATGTGACATTTGGAGATGGTGTAAAAGGTCAGATTCTGGGTATTGGTGATTTGATCAGAGAAGGGTTGCCCAGACTTAATGATGTGCTACTGGTGGAAGGATTAACCTCTAATCTGATCAGTATTAGCCAGCTGTGTGATCAGGATTTGAAAGTTAATTTCAACAAGCAGGAGTGTATTGTTACTGACCAGGATGGAAAAACTCAGATGAGGGGCTGCAGATCCAAAGACAATTGTTACTTATGGGTTTCTGAAGAAGAAAGAAGTTTGACTTCTTGTCTTATGAGTTCAGAAGAAGAAGTCAAACTCTGGCACCAGAAACTGGGACATTTGCACTTGAAAGGCATGAAGAAAATCCTAAGTACTGAAGCTATCAGAGGTGTACCTAATCTGAAGATCAATGAGGACAATGTTTGTGGTGATTGTCAAATTGGAAAACAAACAAGAAAGTCTCATCCCAGATTAGTTCACCAGGTAACTACTAAAGTACTAGAACTTGTTCATATGGATTTAATGGGGCCTATGCAAGTAGAAAGTATTGGAGGAAAAAGATATGCTTTTGTAATGGTAGATGACTACTCAAGATACACATGGATCAGCTTTGTTAGAGAAAAGTCTGACACTTTTGAAGTTTTCAAAGAGATGTGCATCCAATTACAAAGAGAGAAGGATAGTGGGATTATCAGAATCAGAAGTGATCATGGCAAAGAATTTGAAAACAAGAGCTTTTCAGAATTCTGTGCTTCTGAAGGTATAAAGCATGAGTTCTCTGCACCTATCACACCTCAGCAAAATGGTGTAGTTGAGAGGAAGAATAGAACATTAGCAGAATGTGCAAGGGTTATGCTGCATGCTAAGAAGCTGCCATATATGTTTTGGGCTGAAGCTATGAACACTGCATGTTATATTCATAACAGAGTTACTTTGAAGAAGGGAACCACTTGTACCTTGTATGAATTATGGAAAGGAAGAAAGCCAACTGTGAAGTATTTCCATGTGTTTGGAAGCAGATGCTACATTTTGGCTGATAGGGAAAACAGAAGAAAACTGGATCCTAAGTCTGATGAGGGCATATTCCTGGGATATTCAGTGAACAGCAGAGCTTATAGGGTGTTCAATTCCAGAACCAAGGTTGTGATGGAGTCCATTAATGTGGTAATTGATGATCTGACTGCTGAGAAAAATAGAAGTGAGTCTGAAGTTGTTCCAGAGTCTGAAGCGTCAGAAGAACAAACTTCAGAAGCAGAAATTCATCCAGAGTCTGAAGAAGCAGATGTGCATCCAGAACATGATCCTACCAATAAAGGGCCATCTACTAGAATTCAGAAGGATCATCCTAAGGAGCTTATCATTGGGAGTTTGGATCAAGGGGTCAGAACCAGGAGATCAGAACCAGCTGTTACTGATTCATGTTTTGTGTCTAAGTTTGAACCCAAAAATGTGAAAGAAGCCCTGACTGATGAATTTTGGATTGAAGCAATGCAAGATGAGTTGAATCAATTCAAAAGGAGTGAAGTGTGGGATCTAGTTCCAAGACCAGAAGGACTGAATGTGATTGGCACTAAGTGGATATTCAAGAATAAAACAGATGAAAATGGTACTGTAGTCAGAAACAAGGCAAGGTTGGTTGCTCAGGGTTATACTCAAGTTGAGGGACTTGATTTTGATGAGACCTTTGCACCTGTGGCCAGACTAGAGTCCATAAGACTACTGTTGGGTGTATCCTGCATTCTCAAGTTCAAGCTATTTCAGATGGATGTGAAGAGTGCATTTTTGAATGGATATCTGCAAGAGGAAGTGTATGTTGAACAGCCTAAGGGGTTTGTGGATCCTAAGTTTCCTGATCATGTGTTCAAGCTGAAGAAAGCTTTATATGGATTGAAGCAAGCACCAAGAGCTTGGTATGACAGGCTGACTCAGTTTCTTGTGGCTCAAGGATACAGAAAAGGTGGTTCTGATAAGACATTGTTTGTGAAAGATGAAAATGGGAGTCTGATGATAGCTCAGATTTATGTGGATGATATTGTGTTTGGAGGGATGTCTCAGAAGATGGTCGAATTGTTTGTTCAGCAAATGCAATCAGAGTTTGAAATGAGTTTGGTTGGAGAGCTGACTTATTTTCTTGGTTTACAAGTTAAGCAAATGGAAGATACCATCTTTATTTCTCAAAGTAAATATGCCAAGAACATAGTGAAGAAATTTGGAATGGAATCAGCTGCTCATAAGAAGACACCAGCTGCTACTCATCTGAAGCTAACCAAAGATGAACATGGAGTATCAGTTGATCAAAGTCAGTACAGAAGCATGATAGGGAGCCTATTGTATTTAACTGCAAGCAGACCTGATATCACTTATGCTGTTGGAGTATGTGCAAGATATCAAGCTGATCCTAAGATGAGTCATCTGACACAAGTTAAAAGGATCCTGAAATATGTGAATAGCACAAGTGACTATGGAATCATGTACTCACATAGTTCAAGTTCTGAACTGATGGGATATTGTGATGCTGACTGGGCTGGAAGTGCTGATGACAGGAAGAGCACCTCAGGAGGTTGTTTCTTTTTGGGAAATAATTTGATTTCATGGTTCAGCAAGAAACAAAACTGTGTTTCATTGTCAACTGCTGAAGCTGAGTATATTGCTGCTGGGAGTAGTTGTTCACAACTGGTTTGGATGAAACAGATGCTTGAGGAGTACAACATTAATCAAAAAACTATGACCTTATTTTGTGACAACTTGAGTGCCATCAACATCTCTAAGAATCCAATTCAGCACAGTAGAACCAAACACATAGACATCAGGCACCATTTTATCAGAAACCTTGTGGAGGATAAAGTTATTCAACTGGAACATGTAGCTACTGAAGAACAAGTTGCTGCCATTTTCACAAAGGCCTTGGATGCTAAGCAGTTTGAAAACTTAAGGAGCAAGTTAGGAGTGTGCTTACATGAAGATTTATAGCAATTAAAGCAAACTGGATGTGAGGAAGAAAGAGTACCTGCCAGCTTTGTTAGTGCTAAGTGTGATGCTGTCTCTGATACTGAGTCTGAAGTTCAAACTGGGACAGTAGTTGAAGATGGTTGTGCAGTTTCCCTTCCCTATTTGAAGTCTGAGATTTGTCAGAATTTTGTGGCTAAAAAGGGGGAGAAAATCTTATGTTATGTGTTGGCTCTGATACCATGTGTTGCTGCTCAGAGAATTAGTTCAAATTCAGCTTTCAGTATTGTTCAGAAGTTATTTGTGAAGCTCAGTATTCAGAACAAATATAACAAGAGCTGTCAAGTTGTTATTGAGGGGAAGTATGTGTCTCAGGGGGAGTACAAGACTGGTATGGTCCTGAGTGTTTCTGTGATCCTGAGGTATGGTCCTGAACAATTGTATGCAGCTCCTGAAGTGTTGGTTCTGATATGCTCTGATACCATAAATTCAGAAGTAAGGGGGAGTTCGATGTATGTTGAGTATATGCTGAGTTGCAGGGGGAGTGTGTGTGATGATCAGGAGTTGATCAGTAGCTCTGATATCTTGGAGAAGCTCTGATACCTTGTTTGTGATGATCAGGAGTTGATCAGTCGGTTATGTCTCTGATACCTTGTTTGTGATGATCAGGAGTTGATCAGTAGGTTATGTGTGCTTCAGTAGTTGATATGAGCTGAAGCTGGTTTGTGTTTCTCATGATAGTCATAAATGAATCCGCTGCTAATTACTATGTTATGATTGATCATTGTGGAGTTCTTCATTGCTGAGTTGTTTATAAGGGAGATTGAAGAACTTGGATGGTTTTAGCCAAAAATTTGCCAAAGGGGGAGATTGTTGAGTCTTTTGTGTTGGCTGCATGTTTTGGCAAAACCAAAGTATTGAATAGAAGCATCTCCATATTTGAAACATTTCTTCAGTTGCAAGTTTTGTGTTTTGAAGCCATTCAGAAGCTGAAAATGTCATCAGAAGCTGAAAGCACTGTAGCACTTCAGAAGCTGAAAGTCAGGTTCTGATGCCAGCGTTGACTTATGTTGACTTCATCAGAAGCTGGTTATTTTCAAGGTTTTTCTATGCGAATCCTTGCAAGATTTATTGAAGATTTATCCACGCATATGGCTTCTAGAATGTTGATTTATTTGGAGAAGATTTTATTGAAGATTTGGTTCAAAGATATGATATTCATATTTTCCTGTTATAATCTTTAAAAGATTCAGTACAGTTTTATTTGTTACATTATTGGACCAATCTTATTTCAGTAACAAATCAAATCAGAAAGATTAGTTTGTTATTTTATTCTGCAAGACTGAAGGCTATAAATAGAAGAGGGCTGCTGCTATTCAAGATACGATTTATAGAGTTTAAGATCAGAAAATTGAGTCTTAGTATTTTAAGCTTTTAGCTTTATTGTGCACCACTCATTTTGAGTTGGTTTAGAGTTTTATAGAGTTGTAATTCATTCTAAGCCTTTAGGTACGAATGAAGTCTTTGTGTTTATGAAGTTTTCTGAAAAACAGAGTGTCTTTGATTAAGGGTTTCAGTAACTGGGTTTAGTTACTTGAATAGGAAGATAGTGGATTCTATTACTCAGAGTTGGGTAGAAGTCTTACTAGGTGGAGGTTAATTGCTTGGGATAAGAACTGGGAGTCAGTGTGTGAGTCTTAAGGATTAAATCCAATAGTGGATTTCCTTCCTGGATTGGTATCCCCCAGAGTAGGAGGTGTTTACTCCGAACTGGGTTAACAAACCTCTGTGTGTTTTTAGCTTTCCTGCACTTTACTTTTCTGCTGTTTATCTGCTTTTATATTGTGCTAAGTTCTGTTCAGAACCTGTTGGTTCAGAACCTGCGTTTATCTCTTAAGTATTGCCTGGCCAGAATTTCAACATTGAACACGATGGCCACTAGTATCCCTAATAACTTTGAATTCCTTGTTTGTATGCTTCCGATTCGGAGTCTTCAGACAATTGACTTGTCCCTAACGAATTACGACCAATCCGATGTAGTTACTTTGTCTTTTGATCCTTAATTTTTGCATAGGTCGTCCTTTCAGATGTGTTGAGTCTTTTGTGTTGGCTGCATGTTTTGGCAAAACCAATGTATTGAATAGAAGCATCTCCATATTTGAAACATTTCTTCAGTTGCAAGTTTTGTGTTTTGAAGCCATTCAGAAGCAGAAAATGTCATCAGAAGCTGAATGCACTGTAGCAGTTCAGAAGCTGATTTCAGGTTCTGAAGCCAGCGTTGACTTTTGTTGACCACATCAGAAGCTGGGTTTTCAGATTAGTTTTTGCGCGTATCTTGGGAGATTTAGCAAGGAATTATCTTTGTATAAGTGCTTCTAGAATGCTGAATTATTTGGAGAAGATTTTATTGAAGATTTGGTTCAAAGATATGAAATTCGTATTTTCTGTTTTAAATCTTTCAAAGATACAAAACAGTTTTATTTGTTACTTGATTGGACCAATCTTATTTCAGTAACAAATCAAATCAGAAGATTAGTTTTATTTTACAAGACTGAAGGCTATATAAGGAGGAGGGCTGCTGCTATTCAAAACACGAATTTAGAGTATTATTCAGAGAAATAGAGTCTTAGTTGTTTTTAAGCTTTTGCTTTGTTTTTGTACGCCACTCATATGTTTTGAGTTGGTTTAGGATTGTTATTGAGTTGTAATTCATTCTAAGCCTCTAGGTACGAATGGAGTTGTGTTTTTGAAGTTTTCTGAAAAACAGAGTGTTTTTGATTAAGGGTTTCAGTAACAGGTTTGTTACTTGAATAGGAAGTTAGTGGTCTCTAATACTCAACGTGTTGGGTAGAATTCAAGACTAGGAGGAAGTTAATTGCTTAGGCTGGGAACTGGGAGTCAGTGTCTTGAGTCATAAGGATTAATTCCTATAGTGGAATTCCTTCCTGGATTGGTATCCCCCAGAGTAGGAGGTGTTTACTCCGAACTGGGTTAACAAACCTCTGTGCCTTTTTACTTTCCTGCACTTTAATTGTCTGCTGTTTATTTGCTTTTATATTGTGCTAAGTTCTGTTCAGAACCTGTTGGTTCAGAACCTGCGTTTATCTCTTAAGTATTGCCTGGCCAGAATTTCAATTGGCATCAGAGCAGGCACCCTGCCTGTAATTTGGGTGAGATCCAGAGGACTTAATTTCTGGCAAGCATGGACAGAGAAGGAGGCTATGTCAACAGACCACCCCTACTTGATGGCACAAATTATGAGTACTGGAAATCAAGGATGTGTGCATTCCTAAAATCCATTGACAGCAGAACTTGGAAGGCTGTGATCAAAGGCTGGGATCATCCTGTGTATACAGACAAAGATGGTAACAAGACTGAGGTTCTGAAGCCTGAGGAGGAATGGACCAAAGCTGAAGATGACTTGTCTCTGGGAAATTCAAAAGCTTTGAATGCTATCTTTAATGGTGTTGATCAGAATATGTTCAGACTTATCAAACAATGTACTGTGGCTAAGGATGCTTGGGAAATTCTGAAAACCACTCATGAAGGAACTTCTAAGGTGAAGATGTCCAGATTGCAGCTGCTGACTACTAAGTTTGAGAATCTGAAGATGAAGGAAGATGAGAATATCCAGGATTTCTATATGAATGTACTTGATATGGCTAATTCCTTTGATTCTCTTGGGGAGAAAATGTCAGATGAGAAGCTAGTGAGAAAAATCCTCAGGTCCCTGCCCAGAAGATTTGATATGAAGGTGACAGCAATTGAAGAGGCTCATGATATTACCACTATGAAGCTTGAGGAGCTGATTGGGTCTTTGCTCAATTTTGAAACTGCATTCTGCAAACAGCCTGATAAGAGAGGAAAAGGTGTAGCTTTTACTGTGAACTCTGAAGCTGATGATCAACAAGAGTCTGAGGAGGATGTCTTATCAGAAGCTCTAGTGTTGCTGGGAAAACAATTCAACAAGATTCTGAAGAATGTTAACAGAAAAGCCAAAGCCAAAGGTCAGAATTTCAGATTCAATAACAAAAAGCAACAAACTGATGAGAAGAAGACCAAGTCTGAGGAGAAAAGTAACCAAGCTAAAGGTGTGCAGTGCTATGAGTGTGAAGGGTATGGACACATCAAGTCTGAATGTCCCACTTTTCTCAAGAAGCAGAAAAAGAGCCTAGCTATTTCATGGTCTGATGATGGTTCTGAAGATGATGATGCTAGTGAATCTGATATGTGTGATACTGGTCTGGTAGTGAGGTCTGGAGCTATCTTGAAGAAGGAAGCTATTTTAGAGTCTGAGACTTTTTCAGAGTCTGACTCAGAGTCTGAAGCCTCATCTGTGTCTGAAGCTGCTAAAACCTCATATGATGAACTAGCTGATAACTACAAGAAGCTGTATACCAGAAGTGCTGAGGTTTGCAAACAAGTGTTGGATCAGAAGGAGACTATTCTACAATTGGAGGCTGAAAAAGGTGAATTGTTAGTGCAGAATTCAGATTTAAAAGAAGAAGTGAACCAACTGAAATCCCAACTTGATCAAATGAAGAAGCAAGTGAAGATGTTGAACTCTGCTACTGATAAGTTGGAGAACATTTTGGGGAATCAGCAACAAGGAAAAACTGGTTTAGGTTTTGTTGATCAGACTCAGATTCCTAAACAGATGAATTTTGTCCCAGCCACTCAAAGTGTTGATCCTATGATTGGAACATCAAAGAGAAGTCCTCAGAAGCAAGCCCAGATGCAAGGTCAGAAGCATGTTCAGATGCAAAGTCAGAAGCATGGTCAGATGCTACCTCAGAAGCAACCCCAGAAATCTTTCAGAAACAGAAGGAGGAGGAATCATCCATGGGCCTGTCATCATTGTGGAAAGAAAGGGCATATCAAACCATTCTGCTTCAAACTTTATGGCTATCCTGAGCATTTTCAGTATAGAAGAGTGCAACCAGCTGCCCCCAGACACAATGTTCAGAAGGTATGGAAACCTAAGGTTCAGAATGTAGGCCTGATTGCTCACACTTCATTAAGAGCCACCTCAAAAGAAGACTGGTATTTTGATAGTGGGTGTTCAAGGCATATGACTGGTGTGAAGAAGCTGCTAAGCAATATCAGATCTTACTCCAGAAGCTATGTGACATTTGGAGATGGTGTAAAAGGTCAGATTCTGGGTATTGGTGATTTGATAAGAGAAGGGTTGCCCAGACTTAATGATGTGCTACTGGTGGAAGGATTAACTTCAAATCTGATCAGTATTAGCCAACTTTGTGATCAGGACTTGAAGGTTAATTTCAACAAGCAGGAGTGTATTGTTACTGATCAGGAAGACAAGATTCAAATGAGAGGCTGCAGATCCAAAGACAATTGTTATTTATGGGTTTCTGAAGAAGAAAGAAGTCTGACTTCTTGTCTTATGAGTTCAGAAGAAGAAGTCAAACTCTGGCACCAGAAACTGGGACATTTGCACTTGAAAGGCATGAAGAAAATCTTAAGTACTGAAGCTGTCAGAGGTGTGCCTAATCTGAAGATCAATGAGGACAATGTTTGTGGTGATTGTCAAATTGGGAAACAAACAAGAAAGTCTCATCCCAGATTAGTTCACCAGGTAACTACTAAAGTACTAGAACTTGTTCATATGGATTTAATGGGGCCTAAGCAAGTAGAAAGTATTGGAGGGAAGAGGTATGCATTTGTAATGGTAGATGACTACTCAAGATTCACATGGATCAACTTTGTTAGAGAAAAGTCTGATACATTTGAAGTATTTAAAGACCTGTGCGTTCAATTACAAAGAGAAAAAGATTGTGGCATAGTCAGAATCAGAAGTGACCATGGCAAAGAATTTGAAAACAAGAGTTTCTCAGAATTCTGTGCCTCTGAAGGTATAAAGCATGAGTTCTCTGCACCTATCACACCTCAGCAAAATGGTGTAGTGGAGAGGAAGAATAGGACATTAGCAGAATGTGCAAGAGTTATGCTGCATGCTAAGAAGTTGCCATATATGTTTTGGGCTGAAGCAATGAACACTGCATGTTACATACACAACAGAGTCACTTTGAAGAAGGGTACTACATCAACTCTGTATGAATTGTGGAAAGGGAGAAAGCCTACAGTCAAATACTTCCATGTTTTTGGGAGCAGATGCTATATCTTGGCTGACAGAGAGAATAGAAGAAAACTGGATCCTAAGTCTGATGAGGGCATATTCCTGGGTTATTCAGTGAACAGCAGAGCTTATAGGGTGTTTAATTCCAGAACCAAGGTTGTGATGGAGTCCATAAATGTGGTTATTGATGATTTGTCTGCTGAGAATGAGCCTGAAGTTGTTCCAGAATCTGAAGCCTCAGAAGAACAAACTTCAGAAGCTGAAAAGCATTCAGAGTCTGAAGAAGCAGAAGATCAACCAGATCAAGTTCCAAATGGTAAAGGGCCATCTATTAGAATTCAGAAAGATCATCCTAAAGAGCTTATCATTGGGAGTTTGGATCAAGGGGTCAGAACCAGGAGATCAGATACTGCTGCTACTGATTCATGCTTTGTGTCAAAGGTTGAGCCTAAAAATGTGAAAGAAGCCCTAACTGATGAATTTTGGATTGAAGCAATGCAAGATGAGTTGAATCAATTCAAAAGGAGTGAAGTGTGGGATCTGGTTCCAGGACCTGAAGGGCTGAATGTGATTGGGACTAAGTGGATATTCAAGAATAAAACAGATGAAAATGGTACTGTAGTCAGAAACAAGGCAAGGTTGGTTGCTCAGGGGTATACTCAAGTTGAGGGACTTGATTTTGATGAGACCTTTGCACCTGTGGCCAGAGTAGAGTCCATAAGACTACTGTTGGGTGTATCCTGCATTCTCAAGTTCAAATTATTCCAGATGGATGTGAAGAGTGCTTTTCTGAATGGATATTTGCAAGAAGAGGTATATGTTGAACAGCCTAAGGGTTTTGTGGATCCAAAGTTTCCAGAACATGTGTACAAGTTAAAGAAGGCCTTATATGGATTGAAGCAAGCACCAAGAGCATGGTATGACAGGCTGACTCAATTTCTTGTGGCTCAAGGTTATAGAAAAGGAGGTTCTGATAAGACTTTGTTTGTGAAAGATGAAAATGGGAATCTGATGATTGCTCAGATTTATGTGGATGATATAGTGTTTGGAGGGATGTCTCAGAAGATGGTCAAACTATTTGTTCAGCAAATGCAATCAGAGTTTGAAATGAGTTTAGTTGGTGAGCTGACATATTTTCTTGGATTACAAGTCAAACAAATGGAAGATACAATCTTCATTTCTCAAAGTAAGTATGCCAAGAACATAGTGAAGAAGTTTGGAATGGAGTCTGCTGCTCATAAGAAGACACCAGCTGCTACTCATCTGAAGTTGACCAAAGATGAACATGGAGTTTCAGTTGATCAAAGTCAGTACAGAAGCATGATAGGGAGCTTATTGTATTTAACTGCAAGCAGACCTGATATCACTTATGCTGTTGGAGTATGTGCAAGATATCAAGCTGATCCTAAGATGAGTCATCTGACACAAGTTAAAAGGATCCTGAAGTATGTGAATAGCACAAGTGACTATGGAATCATGTATTCTCATAGTTCAAGTTCTGAACTGATGGGATATTGTGATGCTGACTGGGCTGGAAGTGCTGATGACAGGAAAAGCACCTCAGGAGGTTGTTTCTTTTTGGGAAATAACTTAATTTCTTGGTTCAGCAAGAAACAAAATTGTGTTTCATTGTCAACTGCTGAAGCTGAGTATATTGCTGCTGGGAGTAGTTGCTCACAACTGGTGTGGATGAAACAAATGCTGGAGGAATACAACATTGAACAGGGAACCATGACCCTATTTTGTGACAATCTGAGTGCTATTAATATCTCTAAGAATCCTATTCAGCACAGCAGAACTAAACACATAGATATCAGACACCATTTTATTAGAAATCTTGTGGAGGACAAGATTATTCAGCTGGAACATGTAGTTACTGAAGAACAGATTGCTGACATTTTCACAAAGGCTTTGGATGCTAAGCAGTTTGAAAACTTAAGGAGCAAGTTAGGGGTGTGTTTGCATGAAGAGTTATAGCAATTACTGCAAACTGGATGTGAGGAAGCTAGAGTACCTGCCAGTTGTGCCTTTGCTAAGTGTGATCCTGAACCTAAGTCAGAGTCTGAGACTACTTTTGGATATGTAGTTTTGATTCCCTATTTGAAGTCTGAGATTTGTCAGAATTTTGTGGCTAAAAAGGGGGAGAAAATCTTATGTAATGTGTTGGCTCTGATACCAAATGTTGCTCAGAGAATTAGTTCAAATTCAGCTTTCAGTGTTGTTCAGATGTTACTTGTGAAGCTCAGAGTTCAGAACAAATATAGCAAGAGCTGTCAAGATGTTATTGAGGGGGAGTATGTGTCTCAGGGGGAGTATAAGGTTGCTATGAACCTGAGTGTTTCTGTGTTGAAGATCAAGTGTGCTCTGATATGCTCTGATACCATAAATTCAGAAGTAAGGGGGAGTTGGATGTATGCTGAGTGTATGCTGAGTTGCAGGGGGAGTGTGTGTGATGATCAGGAGTTGATCAGTAGCTCTGATACCTTGGAGTAGCTCTGATACCTTGTTTGTGATGATCAGGAGTTGATCAGTAGGTTATGTGTGCTTCAGTAGCTGATTTGAACTGAAGCTGGTTTGTGTTTCTCATGATAGTCATAAATGAATCCGCTGCTAATTACTATGTTATGATTGATCATTGTGGAGTTCTTCACTGTTGAGCTGATTATAATGAAGATTGAAGGACTTGGATGGTTTTTAAGCCAAAAATTTGCCAAAGGGGGAGATTGTTGAGTCTTTTGTGTTGGCTGCATGTTTTGGCAAAACCAATGTATTGAATAGAAGCATCTCCATATTTGAAACATTTCTTCAGTTGCAAGTTTTGTGTTTTGAAGCCATTCAGAAGCAGAAAATGTCATCAGAAGCTGAATGCACTGTAGCAGTTCAGAAGCTGATTTCAGGTTCTGAAGCCAGCGTTGACTTTTGTTGACCACATCAGAAGCTGGGTTTTCAGATTAGTTTTTGCGCGTATCTTGGGAGATTTAGCAAGGAATTATCTTTGTATAAGTGCTTCTAGAATGCTGAATTATTTGGAGAAGATTTTATTGAAGATTTGGTTCAAAGATATGAAATTCGTATTTTCTGTTTTAAATCTTTCAAAGATACAAAACAGTTTTATTTGTTACTTGATTGGACCAATCTTATTTCAGTAACAAATCAAATCAGAAGATTAGTTTTATTTTACAAGACTGAAGGCTATATAAGGAGGAGGGCTGCTGCTATTCAAAACACGAATTTAGAGTATTATTCAGAGAAATAGAGTCTTAGTTGTTTTTAAGCTTTTGCTTTGTTTTTGTACGCCACTCATATGTTTTGAGTTGGTTTAGAATTGTTATTGAGTTGTAATTCATTCTAAGCCTCTAGGTACGAATGGAGTTGTGTTTTTGAAGTTTTCTGAAAAACAGAGTGTTTTTGATTAAGGGTTTCAGTAACAGGTTTGTTACTTGAATAGGAAGTTAGTGGTCTCTAATACTCAACGTGTTGGGTAGAATTCAAGACTAGGAGGAAGTTAATTGCTTAGGCTGGGAACTGGGAGTCAGTGTCTTGAGTCATAAGGATTAATTCCTATAGTGGAATTCCTTCCTGGATTGGTATCCCCCAGAGTAGGAGGTGTTTACTCCGAACTGGGTTAACAAACCTCTGTGCCTTTTTACTTTCCTGCACTTTAATTGTCTGCTGTTTATTTGCTTTTATATTGTGCTAAGTTCTGTTCAGAACCTGTTGGTTCAGAACCTGCGTTTATCTCTTAAGTATTGCCTGGCCAGAATTTCAAGATGTTTGACCTATCAGGATAGCTGTTTCTGTTTTATGTCTCTAATTTTTGCCTGGACCGCCTTTTCAGGTTTTCAGTCCACCGAGACGCTCTTTTTTGCTTAAGCCGCCCTTTCAGGTTTTCGACTTACCGAGCTGTTCTTTTGTTTTTAGACAAAGTATTTCTTGACTACATCGGAGTTCACAGGACGCGGAAAATCCTCGCCGTCCATTGTCGTGAGAATCAAGGCTCCTCCGGAGAATACTCTCTTGACGACATACGGGCCTTCGTAGTTAGGCGTCCATTTGCCCCTAGAGTCGGGTTGAAAGGATATGATCCTTTTGAGCACGAGGTCTCCTTCTTGGATTTCACGAGGACGAACTTTCTTGTCAAAAGCTTGTTTCATCCTTTGTTGGTACAGTTGTCCATGACATAAGGCTGTCATGCGTTTCTCCTCGATTAAATTCAACTGATCGTATCTGTTTCGACACCATTCAGCCTTTGACAACTTAGCTTCCATCAAGATTCTCAATGACGGGATTTCGACTTCTACGGGGAGCACTGCTTCCATGCCGTATACTAAAGAGAAAGGGGTTGCTCCTGTCGACGTACGTACTGAAGTACGATACCCGTGCAAGGCATATGGTAGCATCTCATGCCAATCCTTGTATGAGACTACCATCTTTTGCACTATTTTCTTGATGTTTTTGTTTGAGCTTCAACCGCACCATTCATCTGAGGTCTATAAGGAGAAGAGTTATTGTTGAGTCTTTTGGTGTTGGCTGCATATTTTGGCAAAACCAAAGTGTTGAATAGAAGCATCTCCATGATTAGAACATTTCTTCAGTTGGAAGTTTTCTCATTTGAAGCTGTTCAGAAGCTGAAAATTACATCAGAAGCTGAATGTTCATCAGAAGCACTGTAGCACTTCAGAAGCTGATTCAGGTTCTGATGCCAGCGTTGACTTATGTTGACTTCATCAGAAGCTGGTTGTTTTTCAAGGCTTTTCTATGCGAATCTTTGCAAGATTTATTGAGGATTTATCCACGCATATGGCTTCTAGAATGCTGATTTATTTGGAGAAGATTTTATTGAAGATTTGGTTCAAAGATATGAAGTTCATATTTTCCTGTTATAATCTTTAAAAGATTCAGTGCAGTTTTATTTGTTACATTATTGGACCAATCTTATTTCAGTAACAAATCAAATCAGAAGATTAGTTTTGTTATTTATGCTGCAAGACTGAAGGCTATATAAGGAGGAGGGCTGCTGTTATTCAACTCACGAATTTAGAGTTATATTTCAGAAAATTGAGTCTGTGTTTTTAACTTAGAGTTTTCTTTGTACACCACTCATTGTCTGAGTTGGTTTAGAGTTTTTATTGAGTTGTAATTCATTCTAAGCCTTTAGGTACGAATGAAGTGTTGTCATTGAAATTGTGTTCAAAAACAGGGGATTGTTAAGGGTTGTTCAAGTAGCTGGGTTTAGTTGCTTGAATAGGAAGTTAGAGGGTTCTAATACTCAGAGTTGGGTAGAAGTCTGACTAGGAGGAGTTTAATTGCTAAGGCTGGGAACTGGGAGTCAGTGTCTTGAGTCTTTGGGTTAAATCCTATAGTGGATTTCCATCCTGGATTGGTATCCCCCAGAGTAGGAGGTGTTTACTCCGAACTGGGTTAACAAACCTTGTGTGCCTTTTACTTTCCTGCACTTTATTTTGTTGCTTGTGTTGTGTTTGTGTGTGCTCTGTTTTAAGCAATTTATTGTGCCTTGCGTATTGTTCAGAACCTGACTGGTTCAGAACCTGGTAATCTCTTATTATTGCCTAGCCAGAATTTCAGTTATGATGCTCGATCTTGAACTCTTTGCATAGCTCCTTCATCATTTTGTTATTCAGGTTGGTCCCATTGTCCGTGATGATCTTGTTGGGAATACCATATCGACAGATGATATGATTCTTAATAAATCGGACCACCACTTGTTTGGTGACGTTGGCATATGATGCAGCCTCAACCCATTTGGTGAAGTAGTCGATTGCTACTACTATGAAGCGATGTCCATTTGAAGCTTTGGGTTCGATCCTACCAATCATGTCAATGCCCCACATGGAGAAAGGCCATGGTGAGGAGAGGACATTCAGAGCCGTTGGTGGCATGTGGATCTTGTCCGCATAGATTTGACATTTGTGGCATTTCCTGGCGTGCTTGTAGCAATCGCTTTCCAAGGTCATCCAGTAATATCCGGCTCTTAAGATTTTCCTAGCCATTGTGTGCCCACTGGAATGGGTTCCGAAGGAGCCTTCATGTATTTCATGCATTATGAGATCCGCTTCTTGCTCATTAACACATCTGAGCAGCACCATATCAAAATTCCTCTTGTATAAAACTTCTCCATTTAGAAAGAAGTTGCCGGCTAATCTTCGCAGAGTTTTCTTATCCTTGTTGGATGCCCCATGCGGGTACTCTTGCTTTTGGAGGAAACATTTGATGTCGTGGAACCATGGTTTATCATCTATGACTGCTTCGGCTGCAAATACATGTGCAGGCCTTTCTAGGTGTTGAACCTTGATTGTTGGAATTTCATTCCGGTGACTGACCTCATACATAGAAGATAAGGTTGCCAAAGCATCTGCCATTTGGTTCTCGTCTCGAGGAATGTGATGCAGCTTGACTTCGTTGAAAAAGGTTAGCAAGCGTCTTGCGTAATCTTTGTAAGGGATCAAGCCGGTGTGGCGAGTTTCCCAATCTCCATTGATTTGATTAATCACAAGAGCTGAATCTCCGTAAATGTCGAGGTTCTTGATCCTTAGATCGATGGCTTCCTCAATTCCTAAGATACAAGCTTCATACTCTGCCATATTGTTTGTACAGTCGAATGATAGTCTTCTAGCAAAAGGGAGATGCTTGCCCTCAGGGGTGACGATGACTGCTCCAATTCCGTTGCCATAGACATTTACTGCTCCATCAAAGATTAACTTCCATCTAGATTCGGGATCTGGACCTTCGCCGGGTAGTGGTTCGTCACAATCCTTCATCTTTAGATACATGATTTCTTCATCGGGGAAGTCAAACTTGATTGGTTGATAATCCTCAATTGGTTGATGAGCCAAATGGTCAGCGAGAATGCTGGCTTTGATAGCTTTCTGAGTGTGGTATTCGATGTCGTATTCTGACAACAACATCTGTCAACGGGCGATCCTTCCGGTTAAGGCGGGTTTTTCAAAGATGTACTTGATTGGATCCATCTTGGATATCAACCAAGTAGTATGATTAAGCATGTAGTGGCGAAGACGCCTAGCAGCCCAGGCTAATGCACAACAAGTCTTTTCGAGTAGAGAGTATCGGGACTCACAGTCCGTAAACTTCTTGCTTAAGTAGTAGACGATGTGCTCTTTTCTACCGGTCTCGTCTTGTTGTCCGAGTACACAACCTATGGAGTCCTCCAATACGGTTAAGTACATGATCAAAGGTCTTCCTTTGACCGGAGGAATGAGTATTGGAGGTTCTAGCAGGTACTCCTTAATGCTGTCAAAAGCTTTCTGGCAATTTTCTGTCCATACCACTTCTTGATTTTTGCGGAGCAGTTTGAAGATAGGTCCACAAGTGGCTGTCATATGGGATATGAATCTAGAGATGTAGTTTAAACGTCCTAAAAATCCCCTTACTTGCTTCTCAGTTTGAGGAGCAGGCATTTCTCTGATAGCTTTGACCTTATCGGGATCTACCTCGATACCCTTTTGACTGACAATGAAACCTAGGAGTTTTCCTGATCTCACGCCGAATGTACATTTGTTGGGGTTCAGGCGAAGCCGATATTTTCTCAGGCGTTGAAACATCTTTGACAAATACTCGACATGCTCTTCTTCCGTTCCTGATTTGACAATCATGTCGTCGACATACACTTCAATTTCTTTGTGTATCATGTCGTGGAAGAGAGTAGTCATGCCCCTTTGGTAGGTAGCACCCGCATTTGTTAAGCCAAAAGGCATCACTTGATAGCAGAAGGTGCCCCAAGGTGTGATGAAAGACGTTTTTTCTCTATCTTCAACAGCCATTTTAATCTGATTATACCCCGAGAAGCCATCCATGAAGGAGAAAACCTTGGATTTGGCGGTATTGTCAACCAATATGTCAATGTGAGGTAAAGGGAAGTCGTCCTTTGGACTAGCCTTGTTTAAATCTCGATAGTCGACACACATTCTGACTTTACCATCCTTCTTAGGAACTGGCACTATGTTGGCCAACCATTGAGGATATTCCGAGGTAACGAGAAATCCAGCATTAATTTGTTTTTGCACTTCCTCTTTGATCTTAAGAGCCATGTCAGGGCGAGTTCTTCTCAACTTCTGCTTGACTGGCGAACATTACGGTTTTAGAGGTAAGTGGTGCTCCACAATCTCAGGATCCAATCCTGGCATATCTTCGTATGACCATGCAAAGATATCCACATACTCTTCAAGAAGCTTGACTATTTTCTCTTTGACGGGCGCATCCAATAACGCTCCAATCTTAACTTCTTTCTTTTCTTCTTCGGAACCCAAGTTGATGACCTCTATCGTTTCCTCGTAAGGCTGAATGGTCTTCCTCTCTTGCTCTAGTAGGCGCTTGATCTCATCCGGGATCTCTTCATCCTCTTCCTCTTCCGCTTCGTAAACAGGGAATTCAAAGTTGGGAGGGAGCCTAGGGCTAAGGTGTTCGACGGGTTTATGGGTGCTTAGTCTGCATACGATGGATGATTGATTTTAGTAAAAGATGAAAAATGCAGACTCTTTGAAATAGAAAATGTTTTTTTGGTTTTCGTATTGAAAAATAAAAATAAAAAGAAAAAGACAACGTATAAATACGTGGAAGTTGTGATAGAAACAACAATTTTATTAATTGATGATAGTATATTAGACAAGCCCTACATGAGTCTCCCTTCGCTTCGGGCGAGACGAAAGGGTTTTTTTTTGAAAAAGATAAATAAACAAACACATTACTTTGAAGACTGGATAACAGAGGGAACATCGACAACAACCCAATTGCGGCAAGCTCATCTGGGCGTTACATGGACATTGTAGTACCCTAATTTTGTCCTACGCATTTTAAAACAAAAAATCAAAAAGAATCAAAAGAGGGAAAAAAAGTCAAAAGTCAACAAAAGTCAACAGAAAAGTCAACATTTCAAAATTGAGGACTTCGCACTGCGAAGGTCACTTCGCACTGCGAAGTCTGCGATTTTTCTGCAGATTTTTGGTTTCTTTGATTTAATTCCAGAATTTGTTGCATATCACTTCCATAATTATTTTAAGTAGCATTCATGGCTAATTGGGCCAAGCAAAGCCAGAGTTGAAGGACTTGCCATTAATGCCAAGGTTGGAAGCTTTTTCTTCCAACCTAGCATGTGACAAGCAAGTGGGCTTGCCCTTGGGCAGCTCTAGCCCCTCCCAGGTGACCTGCTAACCACCACAAGGTTGCCAGCCACCTGCTTGAGGACTTTCCTCCTGCTTGCTTCCCCCAAAACCAGTCAAACCAGCTGGATTTTTCACTTGAAAAGCCATGATTGCCTACTCTGTTTTTGCAGCAGCTTTTCACCCTCTCACACCAGCCAATTATAGCCTTTTTCATCCCTCAATCTCTGCACATCACAGTGCACGTTTTTATTGACCAACCATTGAGATTGCAAGGATTGATCCCCAAGCATTAGCCAATGGCAAATCAGCTTTGTTCTTCATCATTACCTTCTAGAATTAGTTGAATTTGTGGCTGAAATCAAGCTGGATCTTGCCCCTTGGTACAAGGCAGGGTTGCCTCTATCCATTAGCATTTAATGCAAAGGGATTCAGCTTAATCTTGGCCACAAATCAGCTGAATTTTGGGATTTTGTAATGATGACAAAGATTTGATTTTGGCCTATAAATAGAGGGCAATGCCCAAGGATACAAACACAGTTAACAACAGCATTTCAAGAGCAGAAACTCTACTCATTTTAGCCTACAAAACTCCACAAAATAACCAGAAACAATACATCCAACACAAAGCTTTCCAAAGTTCCAAAACCTTCACCAATATTCAAACCTCTTGTGAAAGCCCTTTACCAAATCAAATCAAGTGCAGCTGGAGCTTTGCTAAGGAGTTCTGTAAGTTTCTAAGCACTTATCTTGCATTTATAATTGTGTTTGCATAGCTATTTTGGCTCAAAACCATTTGATTCTAAAAAAACCCTTTTGAATTTCAAAGAAATCCCAAGGTTTTCAAAACATCAAAACTGGTTTGTCCAACCTTTTTCACCCCAAAAACTCAAAGTTTTTCACCCATCTATAAGGTCCTGAGTGTGTTCAGAAGTTGTTTCTGAACAAAGGTTCAGAAACAGCTTCTGAACCCAAAATTTCGCATGCTTCGCAGTGCGAAGTCATGGTCGCAGTGCGACCATGACAGAACTCAGAACCTGAGTTTTTGTGTCAAAATGACCAATTTTTGAGGTTCTAGCCCTAGAGCTCAGAACCTAAGAGTTTTTAAACCCATGTTCTTCAAACCACAACAGGGATTTTGCATAATTTTGACAAAATCACAAGTTCGTATGACCATTTTGTGGATAACTTGCAAAGCAAGTTATGTTCCCAAACTTTCAAAACCACATGAACAAACAAGCTATGTTCATCATTTCAATCTAAACTTGAACAATAAATATTGTTCATGATGTTCAAAACTCAAAGATGAACATACACCGTTTACGTTCGCACTTTCGCAAAATGAGACGAACTTGCGCGTTTTTTAGCAAATTTGCTAAACCTTCCCATTTTGGGTTTTCAAACCAAATGTTTTGACATACCTTGGGATTTCTAAAGGATTCAACCCAAAAATATGAATGAAAAAGGGATGGTGTGACGTATGTCTCTCCATCGCCCCGATTGTACGAACGCGTGACGTATGTCTCGTCGCTCGGACAATCGTCATTCCCCTTTTTCAATATACAACCATAACCAAACCAAATCTTGGCCCCTTGTGGTCAATCCAAACCTTTTGGTCCCCCGTTGGCCATTAGACTCAACCCCTCGACTCGTTTGAGTCCACTCGGTCAATGTTCGACTCGTCCGAGTCCATTGTACCCGTTCTTGATCTCAGTGGATCAATCGAACAATCGCCCGACTCGTTTGAGTCCACTCGGTCAATGATTGACTCGTTTGAGTCCATTGCACCTCCCTTGGTCCCATAGCGACCAATTCAACCCTTTACTCTAACGGACGTACCTTTTAACAATTCTAATGTGATTCACGAACAAACGCTTAATAAGTCTCCAAGTGCGAGCATACAAGCTACGTTTTAATCGCAAGAATTCGGTTAAAACATCGTCCATTTAAAATCAACCAACACATGTACGTTTTTCTATCAAAGAACTACGTACGCTTTGAATTCTCCGACTACCGGGAGATACGTAGGAGCAAGATCGACATCTTGTCAAGCGCAATAATAAAAACTTTTTTTCCTTCTTTTCTTTCGTTTGTTTTTATCTCTTTCCCCCCTTTTATTATGTTTTTAACATAAATGAACATGCACGCAAAATATAAAAAAAACAATTCAAGCTTTGACCAAATAGAAGGTTCCCGTTGAGTACAACGGACGTGAGGGGTGCTAATACCTTCCCCTTGCGTAACCGACTCCAGAACCCGACAATGGTTGCGATGACCAAATCCTTATCCTCATCGTCTAAAGGGTTTTATTATCGTTTCCCTTTACAACAAAAAAAACTTAAGGGTTTATCAACGTTCCCTTTACACAAAAACTTTGGTGGCGGCTTCACAAAGGCCCTCCGAGCGTTTGCGAACGACCTCGGAGGATTTGCGCGTCTTTTTCCCGAGGAAAAAAACGAGGTGCGCACAGCTGGCGACTTCACTGGGGACCCTGTTCCCACTAGTGAGTCAAGCCTAACCTATTTGGTTTAAAGCCAATTGTTTTATTTCCTTTGCGTGCCATGTTTATTTATTTTATTCATACATGTTGTATTTATGCTTTATGTTTATATTTGCTTTATCTGCTTTATATTCATGTCATATATATATCAAATGTGGGGGTTACTTGAGTGATGTTACTCCACATTGTTCGGGTTAATGCCGGACGTGTGAGGCTCTCTACCCGAGCTTGAGAAAAAAACTAAGTTAGAAGGAGGTTGTGTGCGAAAGCCCGCGTTGACGTATGTCCGTGAGGTGGGATGTCCAACCCCGCTTATATGAGATTTTCACGTGGAATTAATTGAAGTCATGTCGACGTATGTCCATAGACAACCCTAATTCCATGTGAGGTCTATGACTCTAAGGACCTCTTCTTAGGAGATTTCACCATTTAGAGCCTACATGTGAGGATGGGGGGGAAGTTCCGAACCTTCATAAACCATACCCTTGCATAACATTTGCATTCATGAAAGTAATTTTCGCATCGTTTTGCTTTATAGGAGTTTAAAAAGAACGAACAAATATTAGCAAAAAGAAATATGGATTCCGGGAACAAAAACACGCTCGTCTTCAAGTTCAAGATTCCTAAGCCAAGCACAATCGTTCCCAACAAAGTGGAGGAAGAGCTTAAGGCTAAAATTCGGGAGTTAGAATTGAAGCACCTCCAAGCTTTAGGAGAAATTACTAGGACGAAGAGAGATCGTGATGAAGTATCACATTCTCTCCTAGTATGCCAAAAACGGCTAAGAACCTCCGAAGGGAAAAGGGATTGGATAGGAGGCGGCTTGGTTAGTGCGGATGCCAACCTTGTGGCCAAGGACGAAGAGTTGGAAAGAATCTTACATTCCAACCAAGAGCTCAAGAAGTTTGGCGAACTAGCCATCAAAGCTCAACGGAAATGGAGGTTGAAATTTCAAGAGAAAAATCAACAGCTCCAAGAAGTAGTTAAAGACTACAAAGAGCAGCTTCAAGCCGAGCGCGTCCAGCGGCAAAGACATGAGAGTCTCTCTCATCAAGGGAGGCTAAAGTGCAATCATCTCGAAGAAGACATCAAGAAATTCGAAGAGTACTTCGACAAGATTGCAAGAGCTCATGGGGACCACATTGCACAACTGCACGATGAAATTAGAAGTGCAAGAGTCAAGCTAGACCAGCGCAAGGAAGTGATTGAGTATGTATGGCAAGACGCCACCCGATTAAGTGAGGATTTCACTAAATTGGTTGCATTCTCAAATTTGGTGATCACCCAACTTCCAAAGAAGCTAGCGGAGGCCGAGATGGTCATGCCCTACTTTGTCATCCCTATGGAGATCCGGAAGTTTATGAAGTTCTGCAAAACACCATAGATTTCTATAGAGAGGAGATGAGCAAAGCCGAGAAGCGAGCGGCTATTTGATTTGTAATAGCATTAGTTACACTTTGTAAACAAATGTTATTTAATCAAATATATTTTGAAGTATAATCAATTTCCCGGTCTTTAATATTTTGAATTGCTAAATATTAATCGTGCACCTTTAAACTCCATAAAGCAAAATAAAAATAAAAAAAAAGACGCATATTTTGCATACATACATCCACATGCATCTTCATGCATTTTTCAAAAAAAAAAACTCATTCATGCCCATTTAAACAGTTCAAAGCAATCATAGCCCGAAAACCCCGAAAGCCCTCGGTCCAAGAACCAGATACTCAACACTCGTACGGAACACGAGCTAATAAACAAAGGATCATGGACAATTTGGAACAAACTCAAGCGGCTTTGAGAGAAGAGGTTGATGGAATGAAAGGAAAGATGGATCAAATGCTAGAATTAATGCAAGCTCTATCGGCACGAGAAAGCCACCCTCGCCCAACAACGGATGCATCCAATGTGCAATGGCCTCCTTATGGTTTACCTGTGAATTATACCCCACCCTTCGAAAATGAGGGTCAAGGACCACCTCCACCACCGCTCACAATCCCCGTAAGGAATGAAGAGCGTCGTCCTCAAGGAACCTCCACTACTCAGCATGAAGTAATTCCCCACGATGTGGAAAATAGCCAACTAAGGCAATCTGCTCCCGACACCACCCACCAAGACAATGATACCACCCAAATGTATCGAGTTTTGGAAGAAAGGTTGAAAGCTGTCGAAGGGTTCAGCTCATACGGTGCCCACAACGCCTTGGACATGTGCCTAGTGCCCGACGTGGTAATTCCTCCGAAGTTCAAAGTACCGGACTTCGAGAAGTACAAAGGAATTCAATGCCCTCGGAACCATCTAAGGATGTTCTGTAGGAAGATGGCAGCCTACGCAATGAACGAGAAACTCATGGTGCATGTGTTTCAAGATAGTTTAAGCGGAGCGTCCTTGGATTGGTACATGCAGCTCGAGCGTACCCATGTCCAAACTTGGAAGGATCTAGCCGATGCCTTCCTAAAGCAATACAAATATAATTTGGACATGGCTCCAAATAGGATGCAACTACAAAACCTCCTGCAAAGAAGCAATGAGTCATTTAAGGAGTACGCTCAGCGGTGGAGAGAACTAGCTTCTCGTGTGCAACCACCACTATTGGAAAGAGAACTTGTCGACACCTTTATGGGCACACTTCAAGGCCCATATTACGACAAGATGATTGGAAGCACGTCTGCCGGTTTCTCCGATCTAGTCATGGTTGGTGAAAGAATAGAAGACGGAGTGAAGAGAGGAAAAATCCAAGGCTCTTCAGAAGCTCAAGGTGGAGCTAGAAAGCCCCCCAGCAACTTTCACAAAAAGAAAGAGGGGGAGACAAATGCCGTTCTAATGGGACCATCCTACCCACCACCGAATCAAATGCCTCACTACCACTATCCTTATGTGGCAGCAGCAACGGCTCAAGGGCGTTACTCACCTCAAGTAATTCCCGCAACTCCACCTCGACAACCAGTAGTGTTGCCGCAGCAAAATCAACAGCAACAGCAACAAGGCGGGTACCCACCAAGGAATCAAGCGAGCTCGAGGAACAGTTATTTTAATAGGCAGTTTGATCCTGTACCCATGTCTTATGGTCAAATCCTGCCATACCTAATCCAAAAGGGTATGGTCGAGACAAGACTACTACCACCAATGTCGCCACCATATCCACAGTGGTACGACGCAAATGCCAAGTGCGATTTCCACGCAGGATCCGTGGGGCACAATGTCGAAAACTGTAGAGTTTTCAAACACAAGGTGCAGGATCTTATTGACAAGAAGCTGTTATCCTTCAAAGAGGAAAGCCCCAATGTGAAGAACAACCCATTGCCGGGGCATGCGGGTCCCTCTGTAAATGCGGTGGAGGAACAAGAGGACTTTGGTCCAGTCAAAAGGGTATCCAATGTTAAAACTCCCCTGTCAACCATAAGGGAGCGTTTAACCGGCTTTGGCTGTTCGAGGAAATGCACGCCAACTGTGAAGCCTGCAAGGTCAACCCGAATGAGTGCGAAGAGTTGAGGAGCTGTCTTCAAGAGTTAATGGACCAAGGTTGGATCTAAATTGGTTATATAAAGGATGGCATGGACATTGCTACCTTAGAGTCTAACAGCCCAAAACCTCTCGAGATTCCATACCAAAGGAGAGAGGTACCAATGCCAATACAACCCATAATATTCCACGTACCTGCACCCTTCTCTTTTGAAAGTACAAAGAGGGTACCATGGAGTTACCAACCTGTGGCCTATGTGGAAGGAAAACCACTAGCCAAAATTGAGCCCAGCATCACTAACATTACCGGTGTTGGAGGAATGACTAGAAGTGGTAGAGTCTTCGCTCCGAAAGAACTCGGGAAGACGCCAGCTGTACTACCAAGAGAACCGCTCAAAGAAAAGAGCGTGGAGGAAAAAGAGAACCAAGCGGGGCCTTCTCAAAAGACAATCCCGCAAAAAGAGGCCGAAGAGTTCCTAAGGATAATCCAAAAGAGCGAGTACAAGATCATTGACCAGCTAGGTCAAACTCCCTCTAAGATCTCCTATGCTATCCTTACTACTCAGCTCGGAAGCACACCGAGAAGCACTACTGCGGATCCTCAGTGAGGCACATGTCACCAAGGACATTCCGGTGGACCAATTCGACGGGATAGTCGGAAATATCACCTCAAGTAGGTACTTGGGTTTCAATGGCGATGAGCTACCCGACGAGGGGCACATTCATAACCGCGCCTTACATATCTCCGTGAAATGCATGGACCACATCCTCTCAAGAGTGCTAGTGGACACGGGGTCAGTCATTGAATGTCATGCCCAAGACTACCCTTCTCAAACTATCATGTGAAGGGACCGTAATGAAGCCTAGCGCCTTGGTCGTAAAAGCTTTCGATGGGTCAAGAAGAGCCGTCATAGGGGAGATCGACTTACCAGTCCAAATCGGACCTAAGGTTTTCACCATAACCTTCCAAGTCATGGATATTAATCCAACATACAGTTGTCTTCTCGGACGACCATGGATCCATGCGGCCGGAGCCATTACCTCTACCCTGCACCAGAAGCTGAAATTCATCATTGATAACCAAATGATTGTAGTTTCCGGGCAAGAGGACATGATGGTAAGCCATCTCTCATCTTTCCGTTATATAGAAACGGATGAAGAAGCTGTGGACGTCCCATTCCAATCTTTGGAAGTGGCGAATGTCGTGACATTGAGCTCGAAGCCCAAGGAAGAGGCTAGGACAGCCATGTCATCATGGAGGGCGATAAGAGAGGCCCTAGAAGAAAGCCGACCCACCGGATGGGGCAAATTAGTGGACATACCGGAGAAGAAAAATCGCTTCGGGTTGGGGTATCATCCATCAGCCGAAACTTTCTCAAAGCCTCCAAAGCAAGGGATCCTCCCCATTTCGGAAACATTCATCAGTGCGGGGTTTATCCATGAAGATCAAGTGGCTCTACTCGAAGATGTAGACGAAGACGTGCCTGATTTGGTGTATCGTTGCGCTTCGGATGAAGCTTTGAATAATTGGAGGGCTATCGCAATTCCCGAGATCATTACCAGGATCAAGTAATAAACCATGTTTGTTTGTTTTTACTCTTTTTTAAAAAAAAAATCATTTAGCTCTGCCCAAGGCAAATGATTAGTCGTGTGGGGCCCCCATGTTTTAAAAGTTGTTTACAATCATGAATAAAAGCAATCTTTTATGTTCATTTGAGTCTTTTTCTTTTTGCATTTGTTTAAAAAAAAATTTTCTACAAAAAGCCTAAAAAAAATCATACTCATGCAGATCTACAAATCCACCCTCCAAAAACAACACTACCTTAAACCCTTATGACTTCGATTGCCCGATTAATCAAACGGAAGATGATGAAGAGGACGATTATGAACCGCCTGAAGAATTGTCTAGACTTGCAAATCAAGGGGATAGGGTAATACAACCTCACCAAGAATCAGTTGAAAAGGTCAACTTGGGGACCGAAGAGGATAAGAAAGAGGTCAAGATAGGAGCCTCCCTGCACGAGGGTGTGAAAGGAAAGTTGATCAAGCTTCTGCAAGAGTACGTGGACGTATTCGCTTGGTCGTATCAAGACATGCCGGGTTTAGACCCTAACATCGTTGTACACAAGCTGCCACTCAAGCCGGAATGCCCGCCAGTGAAGCAGAAATTGAGAAGAACTCGACCCGATATGGCTCTCAAGATCAGAGAGGAGGTCAAAAAGCAATTCGATGCCGGTTTCTTAGCCGTAACCAAGTATCCGACATGGGTTGCCAACATTGTGCCAGTTCCGAAGAAGGATGGCAAGGTGAGAATGTGTGTGGATTATCGGGACTTGAATAAAGCAAGCCCAAAGGATGATTTCCCGCTACCACACATCGACATATTGGTGGACAACACAGCCCAATTCTCAGTCTTTTCCTTTATGGATGGTTTCTCGGGATATAACCAAATCAAGATGGCTCCAGAGGACATGGAGAAAACTACATTCATCACCCCATGGGGAACATTCTGCTATAAGGTAATGCCTTTCGGATTAACAAATGCCGGGGCAACATACCAAAGAGCAATGGTGACTCTTTTCCATGACATGATCCATAAGGAAATTGAGGTCTACGTCGACGATATGATTGCCAAATCCCAAACGGAGGAGGATCATCTAGTCCATCTACAAAAGCTTTTCGAACGCCTAAGGAAGTTCAAGCTGCGCTTAAATCCTAACAAGTGCACATTTGGCGTTAGATCCGGGAAATTATTGGGCTTCATCGTCAGCCAAAGAGGTATTGAAGTGGATCCCGATAAGGTGAAGGCCATCCAAGAAATGCCAGCGCCAAATACCGAGAAAGAAGTCCGGGGTTTCTTAGGAAGATTGAACTACATCGCTAGGTTCATCTCACACATGACAGCTACCTGCGAACCAATCTTCAAGCTGCTAAGGAAAAACCAAGCCGTTCATTGGAATGAGGATTGCCAAGAAGCGTTTGACAAGATCAAACAATACCTGCAAGAACCACCGATCTTAATACCTCCGGTTCCGGGTAAACCCCTCATCTTATACCTAACCGTACTTGAAGGATCAATGGGTTGTGTGTTAGGACAACAAGATGAAACGGGAAGAAAAGAGCACGCAATCTACTACCTAAGCAAGAAGTTTACCGACTGTGAAACAAGGTATACATTCACTTGAAAAGACTTGCTGCGCTTTAGCATGGGCTGCTCGACGTCTAAGGCAATACATGTTGACCCATACAACTTGGTTGATATCGAAGATGGATCCCATCAAGTACATCTTCGAAAAGCCTGCCCTCACAGGGAAGATAGCCCGTTGGCAAATGCTGCTGTCTGAGTATGACATCCAATATGTTGCTCAAAAAGCCATCAAAGGGAGTGTTTTATCCGAGCACCTTGCTCACCAACCATTGGAGGATTATCAACCCATACAATTCGACTTCCCAGACGAAGATGTCGTAGCTTTGAATGACGAAGAAGTCACAAGCGATGATGAAGGACCAGAACCAGGAGCTCAATGGAAGCTCGCTTTCGACGGCGCCTCAAATGCCATGGGACACGGTATCGGAGCAGTTTTAATCTCCCCAAGAAATGGATACCAACCCTTCACAGCAAGGTTGTGCTTTGACTGCACCAATAACATGGCAGAATATGAAGCATGTATCCTAGGCCTCGAAGCAGCAATTGATCTAAGGATCAAAAACCTTGAAGTATACGGTGACTCAGCCTTAGTCATCTATCAAGTCAAAGGAGAATGGGAAACGAGACATCCCAATTTAATTCCCTACCAAGCCCGGGTTGTAGAATTGATCAAGCATTTTGATGAAATCAATTTCCACCACATACCTCGAGAAGAAAATCAGGTAGCAGATGCTTTGGCTACATTATCATCAATGTACCAAGTAAATTCCTACAACGAAGCACCAATCATAAGGATGGATCGTAGAGACAAACCAGTTGTATGCGCATCAGTCGAAGAAGAACTTGACAACAAACCTTGGTTCTACGACATCAAGCGATACCTCGAAGAGCAAGAGTATCCAGAAAGTATCTCGCACACTGACAAGAGGACCCTCAGAAGATTGGCATCCCAGTTCTTCATCAGTGGAAATACCCTCTACAAAAGAAATTATGACATGGTCCTGCTCAGATGTGTGGATAAACATGAAGCGGACATGCTCATCAAAGAAATCCACGAAGGATCTTTTGGAACCCATGCTAATGGGCATGCAATGGCAAAGAAAATCCTAAGGGCGGGCTACTATTGGTTAACCATGGAAGCTGATTGTTTCCACTATGCCAAGACTTGTCACAAGTGCCAGATTTACGCCGACAAAGTGCATGTGCCACCAACTACACTGAACGTCATGACTTCACCTTGGCCATTCTCTATGTGGGGCATAGACATGATTGGAATGATCGAGCCCAAAGCGTCAAATGGACATCGCTTCATCCTCGTTGCCATCGATTACTTCACCAAATGGGTAGAAGCAGCTTCGTATGCAAACGTAACCAAACAAGTGGTAGCCCGATTTATCAAGAAGGAAATCATTTGCCGTTATGGTACTCCCCACAAAATCATCACCGATAATGGGGCAAACCTAAACAACAAGACAATGAAGGAGTTATGCAAAGATTTCAAGATTGAGCACCATAATTCCTCCCCTTACCGACCAAAGATGAACGGTGCGGTAGAAGCAGCCAATAAGAACATAAAGAAGATCATCCAAAAGATGGTGACAACATATAAGGATTGGCATGAGATGCTTCCCTTTGCGCTACATGGCTACAGAACAGCCATTCGCACTTCAACTGGGGCAACCCCCTTCTCCTTAGTATACGGTATGGAAGCTGTTCTCCCCGTAGAGGTGGAAATTCCTTCGCTAAGGGTCTTGATGGAAACCAAGCTAGAAGAAGCTGAATGGGTCCAAACAAGGTTCGATCAACTGAATCTCATAGAGGAGAAGCGTCTGACGGCAATATGTCACGGACAACTCTATCAAAGGAGGCTCAAGAGAGCATTCGACAAGAAGGTCCGTCCTCGAGAATTCAAAGAAGGAGACCTAGTGCTCAAGAAGATATTACCTATCCACAAAGATCCCCGAGGGAAGTGGACTCCCAGCTATGATGGGCCGTACGTGGTAAAGAAAGCTTTCTCAGGCGGAGCCCTGATCATCACCACTATGGACGGAGAGGAGTTCCCACTCTCAATAAACTCCGATGCAGTCAAGAAGTATTATGCCTAAAGAAAAAGAAAAAAAGAAGAAAAAAGAGAGCTCGCTAAATCGAAAACCTGAAAGGGCGGTTTAGGCAATAGAGAGCGTCCTGCTAGATTGAAAACCTGAAAAGGCGGTCTAGGCAAAAATTAAGGACATCAAAAAAGGAAATACACCCCGGTGGATTGAAAAACTCGAAAGAGCGATCCAGGCAAAAGTTAGGGGTTAACACAAAAAAGAAAGGCAATGACTGCAGCATCCAAGCTCCGAACAAGATTCAAGAGGAGAGGAATCGGTCTCGTCAGCATCTTCCACCAAACGAAAATCTCGAAGTCATAAGGAAATAGCATGTGTTGTGCCAAAACCAACATTTTCTTTTTGCTTTTTTCTTGTCTTTCTCTATCTCACTTCTCACTTTGTGTATTTTTTACCCATTCAAGAGGTCAAATCTGCATTGAATAAATTTCTTCTTTTGTTATTTTATGTTCTCAGTAGCGCATAAAATTTTGTTTTATTCATGATGGAAATGCTTTAAAACATGGGAAATAAACAAAAGAATTTTCTTCCAAAAAGAGAAAAAAACAAACAAACTTTGCTTTATTTTGAATCTTCGTGAATTCTGAAAGAATTGCGGTAATTCCCACCAAAATATTGCACCAAAGGACTTATGCTCCTTAGCTAAGGCAAGTGTGTAGCTCGCGGCACGCGGAGCGCAAGAACCCCAAGGGTCAAGAGGAGCAAAAATCCCCAGTAAACACCCTAAAGCATCCAAACACCAACAAGGCTGGATATCGATCATGCTTCCAAAATGATCCTATATCCCCATAAGCCAAACCTCATTGATACTCCCCAGGGAGTCTCAACCCCAAACAAAAGTCCAATCATTATTGGCAAACCCACACAAATTTTCGGGCTTAGGCTCGAACTACACCGGTTTTGATCCCATTTGGGTATGTAGGCAAAGGACCTTGTCCTTCCAAACCGACCAACCAAAAAACCAACAAAAAAGAGAAAGCCCAACTGTCATGAACACAACCACAAACAAAGACCGACTCTGCTCGGCACCCAACCAACATTATTTCATTTCATGCATGCATATTTAAAACCATTCATACACATGAATTTCATTTCATAAAACATGCATCCTCAACAAGGATCCTCCAGTGAGTATCACATATTCACCAACATCCATCAACATTCAACCAGGGGCACCTATTTAGGATAAGACCGCAGCTCGTTAGGAATCGATATTCAGAAGCAGTGCCTGAATAAGATCACCTAGTTTAGGTATCAATCTCTAGAAGCAGTACCTAGAGTAGATCACCTCCCCCCGTGTATCGACCTTCAGTGTTAGCGGCTGAATAAGATCACAGCTCGTTAGGAATCGACATTCAGAAGCAGTACCTGAATAAGATCACCTAGCTTAGGTATCCACCTCTAGAAGCAGTACCTAGAGTAAACCTCCATCTTAGGTATCGACCTCTAGAAGCAGTACCTAGATAAGATCACCTACCTCAATGTTCCACCTCTAGTGACATCCTAGAGTAAATCACCATCCTCAGGAATCGACCTCTAGAAGCAGTGCCTAGATAAGATTACCTTCATCCCCCAGTGGATCTACCTCCAGTGTTAGCGGCTGGATACGATCAACCCCTACCAACCATTGCATTTGCATTTCGCGAAGGACAAAATTCGGGTCCTTCTTTTTTACTTAATTGATCTTCGCAAAGAGTTCATGAGATGCCCTCGGCACTCACGCACTCTATGCGAAGACACAATTAAGTAGGGGCAGCTGTAGTACCCTAATTTTGTCCTACGCATTTTAAAACAAAAATCAAAAAGAATCAAAGAGGGGAAAAAAGTCAAAAGTCAACAAAAGTCAACAGAAAAGTCAACATTTCAAAATTGAGGACTTCGCACTGCGAAGGTCACTTCGCACTGCGAAGTCTGCGATTTTTCTGCAGATTTTTGGTTTCTTTGATTTAATTCCAGAATTTGTTGCATATCACTTTCCATAATTATTTTAAGTAGCATTCATGGCTAATTGGGCCAAGCAAAGCCAGAGTTGAAGGACTTGCCATTAATGCCAAGGTTGGAAGCTTTTTCTTCCAACCTAGCATGTGACAAGCAAGTGGGCTTGCCCTTGGGCAGCTCTAGTCCCTCCCATGTGACCTGCTAACCACCACAAGGTTGCCAGCCACCTGCTTGAGGACTTTCCTCCTGCTTGCTTCCCCCAAAACCAGTCAAACCAGCTGGATTTTTCACTTGAAAAAGCCATGATTGCCTACTCTGTTTTTGCAGCAGCTTTTCACCCTCTCACACCAGCCAATTATAGCCTTTTCATCCCTCAATCTCTGCACATCACAGTGCACGTTTTTATTGACCAACCATTGAGATTGCAAGGATTGATCCCCAAGCATTAGCCAATTGCAAATCAGCTTTGTTCTTCATCATTACCTTCTAGAATTAGTTGAATTTGTGGCTGAAATCAAGCTGGATCTTGCCCCTTGGTACAAGGCAGGGTTGCCTCTATCCATTAGCATTTAATGCAAAGGGATTCAGCTTAATCTTGGCCACAAATCAGCTGAATTTTGGGATTTTGTAATGATGACAAAGATTTGATTTTGGCCTATAAATAGAGGGCAATGCCCAAGGATACAAACACAGTTAACAACAGCATTTCAAGAGCAGAAACTCTACTCATTTTAGCCTACAAAACTCCACAAAATAACCAGAAACAATAGATCCAACACAAAGCTTTCCAAAGTTCCAAAACCTTCACCAATATTCAAACCTCTTGTGAAAGCCCTTTACCAAATCAAATCAAGTGCAGCTGGAGCTTTGCTAAGGAGTTCTGTAAGTTTCTAAGCACTTATCTTGCATTTATAATTGTGTTTGCATAGCTATTTTGGCTCAAAACCATTTGATTCTAAAAAAACCCTTTTGAATTTCAAAGAAATCCCAAGGTTTTCAAAACATCAAAACTGGTTTGTCCAACCTTTTTCACCCCAAAAACTCAAAGTTTTTCACCCATCTATAAGGTCCTGAGTGTGTTCAGAAGTTGTTTCTGAACAAAGGTTCAGAAACAGCTTCTGAACCCAAAATTTCGCATGCTTCGCAGTGCGAAGTCATGGTCGCAGTGCGACCATGACAGAACTCAGAACCTGAGTTTTTGTGTCAAAATGACCAATTTTTGAGGTTCTAGCCCCTAGAGCTCAGAACCTAAGAGTTTTTAAACCCATGTTCTTCAAACCACAACAAGGATTTTGCATAATTTTGACAAAATCACAAGTTCGTATGACCATTTTGTGGATAACTTGCAAAGCAAGTTATGTTCCCAAACTTTCAAAACCACATGAACAAACAAGCTATGTTCATCATTTCAATCTAAACTTGAACAATAAATATTGTTCATGATGTTCAAAACTCAAAGATGAACATACACCGTTTACGTTCGCACTTTTCGCAAAATGAGACGAACTTGCGCGTTTTTTAGCAAATTTGCTAAACCTTCCCATTTTGGGTTTTCAAACCAAATGTTTTGACATACCTTGGGATTTCTAAAGGATTCAACCCAAAAATATGAATGAAAAAGGGATGGTGTGACGTATGTCTCTCCATCGCCCCGATTGTACGAACTGCGTGACGTATGTCTCGTCGCTCGGACAATCGTCATTCCCCTTTTTTCAATATACAACCCTAACCAAACCAAATCTTGGCCCCTTGTGGTCAATCCAAACCTTTTGGTCCCCCGTTGGCCATTAGACTCAACCCCTCGACTCGTTTGAGTCCACTCGGTCAATGTTCGACTCGTCCGAGTCCATTGTACCCGTTCTTGATCTCAGTGGATCAATCGAACAATCGCCCGACTCGTTTGAGTCCACTCGGTCAATGATTGACTCGTTTGAGTCCATTGCACCTCCCTTGGTCCCATAGCGACCAATTCAACCCTTTACTCTAACGGACGTACCTTTTAACAATTCTAATGTGATTCACGAACAAACGCTTAATAAGTCTCCAAGTGCGAGCATACAAGCTACGTTTTAATCGCAAGAATTCGGTTAAAACATCGTCCATTTAAAATCAACCAACACATGTACGTTTTTCTATCAAAGAACTACGTACGCTTTGAATTCTCCGACTACCGGGAGATACGTAGGAGCAAGATCGACATCTTGTCAAGCGCAATAATAAAAACTTTTTTTCCTTCTTTTCTTTCGTTTGTTTTTATCTCTTTCCCCCCTTTTATTATGTTTTTAACATAAATGAACATGCACGCAAAATATAAAAAAAACAATTCAAGCTTTGACCAAATAGAAGGTTCCCGTTGAGTACAACGGACGTGAGGGGTGCTAATACCTTCCCCTTGCGTAACCGACTCCCGAACCCGACAATGGTTGCGATGACCAAATCCTTATCCTCATCGTCTAAAGGGTTTTATTATCGTTTCCCTTTACAACAAAAAAAACTTAAGGGTTTATCAACGTTCCCTTTACACAAAAACTTTGGTGGCGGCTTCACAAAGGCCCTCCGAGCGTTTGCGAACGACCTCGGAGGATTTGCGCGTCTTTTTCCCGAGGAAAAAAACGAGGTGCGCACAGTGCTGTTTCTTCCGGCCCATCTCCAGTGATGGCGTTGGTTTCCTTTGTGGAGTGAATGAAGCTGGCGCTACGAAAGATGTTCTCGAGCGGTTCAATGTTAGTGCTTGGTTCGGTAATTCTTGCAGTTGGAGTGAAACCTAAACCTTCTCTATGCTTACGCTCCGGCAGACTTATTGTCTTTCCTCAATCTGGGAGTAAGCCATCTTGCACTGCTCTTTGTGCGCTCTTGAAAGAAGACATGGACGCTCCATTCTTTGTGGCACTCTCATCTTCTAAGGAAAGACCTTGGAATGATGTCCCATCAACGATATCAGCACCGATGAACGAGAAAGCCGACAGATGGCTGATCAACAGAGCTTCCTCTCCTCCCACAGTGACTAGCTTCCCATTCTTCACAAATTTCAGTTTTTGATGCAGTGTGGATGTCACTGCTCCGGCCTCGTGGATCCATGGTCGACCTAACAAACAACTATACGCTGCTTGTATATCCATTATTTGGAAGGTTATTTGGAAGACAGATGGCCCGATGGTAATAGGTAAATCCACCTCTCCGATCACTGATTTCTTCGAGTCATCGAAGGCTTTAACAACTACCCCACTTTGACTCATGGGGGTCCCCTGGTAGGAAAGCTGGTCGAGGGTTGTTTTGGCCATTACGTTCAATGAAGAGCCGGTGTCTACAAGTACATTTGATAAAGCATCCGACTTGCAGTTTACCGATATATGTAATGCC
Source organism: Medicago ruthenica (assembly GCA_018208015.1). Taxonomy (NCBI): domain Eukaryota; kingdom Viridiplantae; phylum Streptophyta; class Magnoliopsida; order Fabales; family Fabaceae; genus Medicago; species Medicago ruthenica. Next base: position 51,940 of record WNNG01000222.1, read on the forward strand.
AAATTATGGTGTCTTCCTTGCTCCGGGAGTTCCTCATCACTAAAGCTTAAGCTATTGCAAACAGTGATGTTTCCGACAATGCCTCCAAATTGGCTGAGGGTTATGTCGTGCTCCACAAAGGCTTGGTCCAAGACCCTCATCAATGATTCTCTATGTGCGTCGGAGTTTAACAATAAGGATAGCATAGAGATTTTGGAAGGCGTTTGCAACAACTGATCCACGACCTTGTATTCGCTCTTCTTGATTAGCTTCAATACCTCATCGAGATCCGAATCGGCATTTGCCCCACTGGACTGACCTATTTCTTTGCTCGTGCAGGGGTCTTGGGTTGGTTTCGGTTTAAATACCGGGGTACTGACCTTCTCTTGGACTGTTGTGGGAAGAACACGTCCGCTCCTTAGCACTTTGCTGCTGTCCGTGATATTATCGACAGGGGCTAAGGGGGGAATAGGCGTCTCTTGGCCGTTGTTCATCATGGTCGCAAGGTACTTGTAAGGAACTGCTTTGTTGGAAGTGTATGGGGCAGGCCCCGGTAAACATATCACAAGTGGAGTAGCGGCAGGCTATTGGCTGCTGAAGGCTATCTCCAAGTGTTCCGGAATATCAAACTCCGGAGTTATGACACATACACTTTCGTCCTTTTTGGTGACAACGAGCTCCTTCTTGTCCATTAGTCCTTGTATGTCATTTTGGATTTGCATACATCCTTGAGGACTTACTGAACACTCTTCACAACTAGCATGATCGTGCTCGAACATGGCTGCTTTACACATTTTGATGTGTAGTGGAACCAAAGGCGTCCTGATCTTTTGGACTTTCAAAAGAGGACTGGTTCCTTGGTGTTCTTGAACCATGTTGATTGAGGAACCATGGTTCGGCAGCGGGTTAGTTTGGACATTTGGGTTTGAGTCCTTGAAGGTCAACACTTTGGTACGGACTAGCCTTTGGACCTCATTCTTTAGAGCAAGGCAACGTTCAACGTCATGGCCTGGTGCCCCTTGATGGTATGCGCACGTAAGGTCATGGCGATACCATGGAGGTAATACACTCGGTACGGGAGGTGGTGCTCTTGTTTGTACGAGATTTCTCGCAAGTAAGGCCGGGAGCAAGTCCGCGTACTTCATGGGTATCGGATCGAATGCCGCTCTTGGGCGATTCTGATGGTTGAAAGGCTGTTGAGGTGCTTGAGGTCGGAATTGCTCTTGACCTTGTGGGCGGGGCAGTTGATATGATTGTTGCGGATTTTGCGGATGTTGTTGTTGATAGGACTGTTGATATTGAGGGAGAGATCTTTGCGGGACCTGAACTTGGTAATTTGGAGGTGTAGAGATGGAAGGTGAGATGGCAGAGACATGTGGATATGCCGAGTACCCTTGATGAGGTCCTCCGTGGCCAATCATGCCGATATCCTGCTCTTTCTTCCTTGGGTAGCTACCCCCGAATCTCTTTGTGCTACTGGACGGAGCACTTTCCTTTACTAAGCGTCCTTCTCGGACCGCATCCTCCAAACGTACGCCCATGCTTACCATTTCTGTGAAGTCACTTGGCGCACTGGCAACCATTCGCTCATAGTAAAAGGAGCCAAGGGTATTCAAAAAGATCTTGGTCATTTCCTTTTCTTCTAGAGACGGGCTAATCTGAGCCGCTATCTCTCTCCACCTTTGTGCGTACTCCTTAAAGGTCTCTTTGTCCTTTTGGGTCATGGCCCGGAGTTGGTCCCGGTCCGAGGCCATGTCCAAATTGTATTTATACTGGCGGACAAACGCCTCTCCCAAGTCGTTAAAGGTTTGGATTTTGGTACTATCCAAACCCATGTACCACTTTAAAGCGGCTCCGGTTAAGCTATCTTGGAAGTAATGGATGAGCAACTGATGGTTGTCGGTTTGTGTCGACATCTTCCTTGCGTACATTACCAAGTGACTTTGCGGGCAAGTGTTCCCCTTGTACTTTTCAAAATCCGGGACCTTAAATTTAGGAGGGATCTTGACATTGGGTACAAGGCAGAGGTCATGGGCGTCCTTCCCGAGTAAATCTTTCCCTCGGAGGGCTTTAATTTCCTTTTGCATCTCATCGAATTTTTCTAGGAAATCAGCCATCCTATCCTGGGCACCTAAACTTTCGGCACGAAAGATAGGCCCGTGATCAAATTGAGTGGTATGAACCACTGGTGTAGTGAAGGCCGCAGCAGCCTTGGTAAAGGTAACCTCGGGTTGAGTGACCGGGGTTTCTTGAAGGGTAGTGGGAATAGGGACGGACTCTTCACCAAAATCAAACGGCATACCCCATGTGCAACCGGGGGGTCTAGTGTAGTGCTGAGTTCCGGCATGTAGGGTCGGAGTTGAAGTAGAAGCTAATGCTGGAGCTTGAGAGCTAGAGGGAGGAGGAGGTGCCGGGATTTGTGCGGCTGCTAGTAGTTTCACTAACTCCGCTAGCTTTTCTATTTCCGTTCGGATAGATGTCACTTCTTCACGAAGCTCTTGATTCTCTTGTTCTAAATTCTCCATTTTTCTCTTTATGGTTGCTCGGGTATTGTAGGAGTGGGTTGCCTCGGGACGATGAGCCACTTTTCCTTACGAGAAGACACGTAGTGTTGCGGAGAAAATGCGAACACTGAAGACTCAATTTGGATTATAAGAAATCCTGAGGATAAGAAAAGGGAAATGAGTTTTGGACTCGAAGATGACCGTATGCATGATAATGAATGATGTATGCAAGAAAATTTTTTTTGTTTGTTTTGCTTTATAAGGAAATTAAAAAGTGTGCAATTAATATTAGCAATTAAAAGTGTTAGAAGCCGGAAAATTAACATTGTCAAAAATATATATTTGATTGAATAACATTGAGATTACAAAGTGTAACTAATGCTAATACAAATCAAATAGCCGCTCGCCTTTCGGCCTTGCCTATTTCCTCCCTATAGAAATCTACTGTGTCCTTGCAGAACTTCATAAATTTCTGGATTTCCGTAGGGATGACAAAGTACGGCATGACCATCTCGGCCTTTGCTAGTTTCTTCGGAAGCTCGGCGATGACTAAGTTTGAGAATGCGACTAATCTAGTGAAGTCCTCACTTAGTCGGGTGGCATCTTGCCATACAAACTCAATTACTTCCTTGCGTTGGGCTAGCTGGATATTTGCACTTCTAATCTCATCAAGGAGTCGTGCAATGTGGTTTCCATGCTCTCTTGCAATCTTATCGAAGTATTCTTCGAATTTCTTGATGTCCGCTTCGAGACGATTGCAATGTAGCTTCCCTTGATGAGAAAGGCTCTCATGTCTTTGCCGTTGGACGCGTTCGGCTTGGAGCTGCTCTTTGTAGTCTTTGACTACTTCTTGGAGCTGTTGATTTTTCTCTTGAAACTTCAACCTCCATTTCCGTTGAGCTTCGATAGCTAGCTCGCCGAACTTCTTGAGCTCTTGGTTGGAATGCAAGATTCTTTCCAACTCTTCGTCCTTGGCCACAAGGTTGGCATCCGCACTAACCAAGCCGCCTCCTATCCAATTTCTCTTCCCTTCGGAGATCTTTAGCCGCTTTTGGCACACTAGGAGAGAGTTTGTCACTTCATCACGATCTCTCTTCGTCCTAGTGATTTCTCCCAAAGCTTGGAGGTGCTTCAATTCTAAGTCTCCGTTTTTGTTTTGGAGCTCTCGAATCTTAGCTTTGAGTTCCTCCGCTTCTTGGTTGGGAATGATTGTGATAGGTTTAGGTGTAGGAGGTTTTGGAGGGCATATGACCACAAAGGGTAATTTGATTGTTCTAACCCTCTCCTTCACCCATTGAGTATAAAGGGGTTTTGCGACACAATTCCTCTTGCCGACCCTTCCTTTGCGCACTTGGTTCCACGCTCCTTGGATTCTCTCTAGCAATGCCGGGTCTTGATCGCCTTCCCTTAAAAAGAAAGCTTCCAACAAAAGGTCATTACGTTTGTCTTCCATTGAAAAACCTAGTTGTTGGAGAGAGAGGACCGGATTGTAGTTGATACATCCCTTAGTACCAATGAGGGGTACATTAGGGAAGTCCCCACAACTGAGGATAATTTCCGGGTCCTCTAAATTTGGAGAAAACCAATGGATGTCCTTCGCGGCGAGGGTCGTCATCCGTTGTGACCATTTGAGCTTGGCCCGGTTTTCCACAAAGTCTCGGTTTCTCGGCATGTGAGACATCATCCAAATTTGCACTAAAGGAGTGCAACAAGAAATCTTGCGTCCCCTTGCTTGTTCATGCCTAGAGTAGAGGGAGTGATAAAAATCCGCCAAAATTGTGGGAACCGGATTTTTAATCATGAATACCTCTAAAGCCGGAAAGTCTACGAAATCATCCATGTTGGGGAATAAGACAATCCCATAGACTAAGAGGGCTAAGATGGCGTTGAATGCTCTTCCCTCTTTGTTGGCTAGCAAATCCCGAGCTTTGGCTTCCAAAAACTTTCTGGTGAACCCCCTAATGTTTCCTCTAATTTCCAAGTTAGATGCTACTTCTTGGACATCAAGGTATAAGGATTCGGCGATGGCCTCTAATGTGGGGTCTTTTCCGGGACCGAGATATAGTTCATGACCTTTCATGCTACAACCCAAGATCTTCTCGAATTCTTCCAATGTTGGAGCTAGTTGGAAATCTTGAAATGTAAAGCACCGGAGCGGTGGGTCGAAGAATTGTGCCAAAGTGGTTAAGGCCGTTGAATCTATCCTCACGGGTAGGAGATCAAGTATTAACCCATAGCTTGCTTCAAAAATACTCTTGTTGACCGGGGAGAGCTTCTTACTTAAGGCTAACAAACTTTCCACCCTAGGAGCTTTAATCTTGAAAGCGAGCGTACTTTTATTTCCGGAATCCATATTTCTTTTTGCTAATATTTGATTGTTCTTTTTAAATTCCTATAAAGCAAAGTGATATGCGAAAATTATTTTCCATGAATGTAAATGTATGATATGCATGGGTGTGATATGTATGTTCAAAATTTCCCCCATCCTCACGTGTAGGCTCTAAAGGTAAGATTTCCTAAGAAGAGGTCCCTAGAGTCATCGATCTCACATGGAATTAGGGTTGTCTATGGACATACGTCGACATGACTTCAATTAATTCCACATGAAAATCTCCTCTAAGCGGGGCTGGGCATCCTACCTCACGGACATACGTCAACGCGGGCTTCCGCTCACAACCACCATTCTAACTTAGTTTTCTCTCGAGCTCGGGTAGAGAGCCTCACACGTCCGGCATTAACCCGAACAATGTGGAGTAACATCGCTCAAGTAACCCCGCAATTGATATATATAAAGATATGAAGCAAAATGATATATATATATATATATATATATATAAATGTAGAGCATAAAGAATAAACAAGTAAATGACAAGAAAATATAAACACGCAAAGTAAAGTGAAACAAATTAGCCTAAAAGCCGACTGAGATAGGCTTGACTCGTTTATGCACAAACAAAGTGTTTTATGCATGGTCCCCAGTGAAGTCGCCATCTTTGTCGCGTCGAATTTCGGATGTCAAGCTATTGGGAAGCTTTGAATCACTAATGTTAAACCACGACTGAACTTTTAATTTTCCGGGGAAAAAAGGAAAAAAGTTCGAAATTACCTTGAAAAAGATTTTAGGTTCGAAAGTCGATTATGTGAGGGGAAGGTATTAGCACCCCTCACATCCGTTGTACTCAACGGGAACCTCTTAGTCGGCTTAGGCTTAAAATGTTTCGATGTTTTACTTGCGTGTTTAAACATATATAAAAGAAAATATAAAAACATAATGCGAAATGAAGAAAGAGATAAAAACGAACGAAAGGGAAAAAAAGGGTTTTTTATTAATGGGCTTGACAAGATGTCGATCTTGCTCCTACGTATCTCCCGGTAGTCGGAGAATTCAAAGCGTACGTAGTTCTTTGGGTAGAAAAAGTTTGTATGTTGGTTCGTTTTAGTTAAAAAAGATTTGATCGCGTCCGAGCGAAAAAAGTTTGAAAAAGAGAAAGTAATGAAAGTAAATGTCAACTGTTCGGGTTGTTGCCGAACTGGCCATTGACGACAATGCATAAAAGTAAATGATTGGATAAAAAAGATTTGCACTCGGACTTGAACAAAGGTTTTAAAACGCACGAAAGCATACAAAGTTTAAGTGATGAAAGATGGACGCTAAGGCGATAAACTCGCGCAAGGCGTAAATGTTTTAAAAAAAAAAAAAGACAGACGCACAGGGGCGTAAAAAGTTTGAAAATAAACGACAAACGCGCGGAGGCGATAAATTCACGCAAGGCGTAAATGGTTAAAAATAAACGCGCAAAGGCGCGAAAGGTTCGGATTGACCACGAGGGCCAAGAAAAGGGTAAAAATGGCCACAAAGGGGGCCAAGGGAAGGTTGAGCGTGCTAGACGCGTCAAGGGTGGAATGACGGTTGCCCGAGCGACGAGACATACGTCACGCATTCGTGCAACCGAGGTTTGGGGAGACATACGTCAAGCCATTCCCGTTTCATTCAAGTTTGGTTTTGTCGGGACTCTAAGGAATCTCAAAGGGAACCAAAAATGCCTTAAAAGGAAAAGTAAAAAGAAGGGGATCACGAACAAGTTTGTTGTTCGAGTTTATTAAAATCATGAACATTGCTCGTTACTTAAGCTATCGAAACTCAAGAACAAGCGTAGTTCAAGTTTGAATGATAAACAAAATCATAAGACATGCACAAAATTGGAAAGTTCACAAGTTCGGCTCTATTTCGAGCTTGGTTTAAAAAGGATGAGCAAGTTCGGCTTAAGTTCGTGTTTGGGTTGAAAATCATGAACAACATGGTTGTTCAAGTTTGTTTTGAAAATAAACGAACATTAGCTTATTGCTCAAACTTGGTTTTGAAAATTGAAGAACATAACTTGTTTCACAAGTTACTCAAAATTTATCGCACGAACTTGTGAAATTTTCAAAGTTGTGCATGATTATGAATTGGGTTTGGACAAAAATGGTTTTAAACCTCTTTAGGTTCTGAATCAAGGGCTGGAACCCCAAAAATTTGACATTTGGATGCCTGATTCATGTTCTGAGTTTCACATAATTCGCAGAGCAACCAGAACTTGGCTCTGCGAAGTCAGGTTCTGGTGTGTTCGCAGTGCGAGCAATACTTTGCTCTGCGAAGTATGCGAAATTTTGAACTCAGAAGCTGTTTCTGGACAAAAGTTCAGAAACTGCTTCTAAGCAAGCTTCAGAACCTAAAGGGGGTTAAAAAGCTTTGCAAAATGGAAGAAAATGGGGTGTAAAAACTCAGTTTTAAGGCTTGGCCCCTTTGAGGTCCCTTTTGAGTTTCAAAAGGGGTTTTTGTGCACAAAGCAAAATTGAACAAAACAAAGGATGAAAACAGCAAACACAATGCAAAATAAAGATTAAAGAAGACTTACAGAACTCCTAGCAATGCTTGAGCAATAGATTGGAAGTGGTTTGCTTGCTTGGTTAGGGGTTATGAACAATGTTCTAATTGGTTTTTGCTTTGTGTATGAACTGATTTGGTGTTGCAATGCAAGGGATCTTGGTGTGAATTTCGTGTGTGTAAGGCTGTTTATTTGTGTGTGCAACTGGTTTTTTCAATGTGTATAATCCTTATGCCTTGCCATTCCTTTTATAGGCAAAAAATGCAATCTTTGCAATGATGAACCATATCCTAGAACACTAGCTGATTTGGGGCTAAATTCAGGCTAGAACACTTTGCATTTAATGCTAATGGATAGAAGTTGCTTTGCCTTGTGCCAAGGGGCAAGATCTTGACTGATCTCAGCCACAAATCCAGCTGATTCTAGAAGGTAATGATGAGAAAAACTGAAAAACAGGGCAGCTGCAAAAGGGGTGATTCTTGGGATCAATCCTTGCAATCTTGGAAGGTCAAGCAATGAAAACATGTACTGCCATGTACAGGGAGATTGGGGGAAGCAAAATGAGCATGTGGGCTGGTGTGTGGGAGGAGAAATCCAGCTCAAAACAGGGCAGCACAAACAGCTTTTTGCAAACCAAAACCACTTAAGTTTGACTGGTTTTGGTGAAGAAAAAGGGAAGGAAAGGGATCAAGTAGCTGGCTGGCAAGCTCAGGTTGGATGATGGGTCAATTTGGAGGGACAAGAGCTGACCAAGGGCAGCCAATTTGATTGAGCACATGATAGGTTGGATGAAAATCCTTCTTTCCTTTTACCTTTAATGTCACACATTAATTCTTGCCTTGCTGCACTAAATCAGTCAAAAATAGCAATAATAATAATAATAATACTAATAATAACAATTGCAAATGAAAACAAAAAGGATAAATCAAGAAATAAAATTCTGCAGAAAAATTCGCAGAGGTCGCAGTGCGAAGGTAACTTCGCACTGCGAACTTCCTTCTTTTTGGAATTTTTGTATTTAAAAAATGAAAAGGTGGAAATGAATAATAAATAATAATAATAATGATAATGAAAATGGTAATGCAAAATGCAAATAAAATAAAAAGTAATGAGAATGAAAATGATGATAATAATAATAAAATGAAAAGTTTAATATTATTAATTAATAAAATCTTAATAATAATAGATAATAATGATATTATTAAAGAAAATAGAATAACAATAATATTAATAATATTAAGGATAATGATGATGATAATAGTAATGCTAATAATGATAATGATAAAATGCAAATAAAATACTATGATAAGAATGAAATAATAAAAGGTAAAAATAAGTAATGAAATAATAAAAGATAAAACAAATAAAAAATATAAGTCAAAAAATGGGGTATGACACTATTATTACCATTATCCTTATTATTATTATTATTATTATTATTATTATTTATTCATTTTTACCTTTTATTTTATTTTAAAACAAAAAATACAAAAAAACAGGAGATCGCACTGTGAAGTGACCTTCGCACTATTGTTATTTCTTGCTTTTGTTTTCATTTTAACTATTGTTATTACTCTCTATCTTTGTTATTATTATTGTTATTGCCAATTGTGGCTGATTTAATGCAGCAAAGCAAGAATCAAAGTGTGACATTAAAGGTAAAGGAAAGAAGGATTTTCTTCCAACCTAACATGTGCTCAATCAAATTGGCTGCCCTTGGTCAGCTCTTGTCCCTCCCAATTGACCTATCATCCAACCTGAGCTTGCCAGCCAGCTGCTTAATCCCTTTCCTTCCTTATTTCTCCACCAAAACCAGTCAAACACAAGTGGTTTTGCTTGCAAAAAAGCTGTTTGGTGTGCCCTGTTGTCAGCTGGATTTCTCCTCCCACACACCAGCCAACATGCTCATTTTGCTTCCCCCAACCTCTCTGTACATGGCAGTACACGTTTTCATTGCTTGGTCTTCCAAGATTGCAAGGATTGATCCCAAGAATCACACAATTTCAAGCTGCCCTGTTTTTCAGTTTTTCTCATCATTACCTTATAGAATCAACTGCATTTGTGGCTGAGATCAGTCAAGGTCTTGCCCCTTGGCACAAGGCAAAGCAACATCTATCCTTTAGCATTAAATGCAAAGTGATTTAGCCTGGATTTAGCCCCCAAACCAGCTAGGTTCTAGGATTTTGTTCATCATTGCATAGATTTGCATTTTGGCCTATAAAAGGAATGCCAAGGCCCAAGGATTTCACACAATTAATAGACCAGAAAAATAACCATATACACACACAGTACACACGAAATTCACATCCAAATCCATCACATTGCAGCACCAAAACAGTTCATACACAAAGCAAAAATCCAATTAGAGTTCATTGTCCATAACCTCTAATCAATCAAGCAAGCCACTTCCAACCTCTTGCACAAGCATTGCTAGGAGTTCTGTAAGTATCCTATAGCCTTTATCTTTCATTTTGATTGCTGCTTGCATCATTTATCTTGTTCAATTTTGTTTTGTGCACAAAAACCCCTTTTGAAACTCAAAAGGGATCTCAAAGGGGCCAAGCCTTAAAACTGAGTTTTTATACTCCCCTTTTCCCAATTTTGCAAAGCTTTTTAACCCCCTTTAGGTTCTGAAGCTTGCTCAGGAGCAGTTTCTGAACTTCTGTTCAGAAACAGCTTCTGAGTTCAAAATTTCGCATACTTCGCAGAGCAAAGTATGTTCGTAGTGCGACCACATCAGAACCTGACTTCGCAGAGCCAAGTTCTGGTTGCTCTGCGAAGTATGTGAAACTCAGAATGTGAATCAGGCTTCCAAATGCCAAATTTTTGGGGTTCCAGCCCTTGATTCAGAACCTAAGGAGGGTTAAAATCATTTTTGTTCAAACCATATCCATAATCATGCACAACTTTGGAAATTTCACAAGTTCGTGCGATAAATTTTGAGTAACTTGTGAAACAAGTTATGTTCTTAAATTTTCAAAACCAAGCTTGAGCAATAAGCTAAGTTCTCTATTTTCCAAGCCAAACTTGAACAACAACGTTGTTCATGATTTTCAATCAAAACATGAACTTGAGCCGAGCTTGCTCACTCTTTTTAAACCAAACTCAAATCAAGCCGAACTTGTGCATTTTCCAAATTTATGCATGTTTCTATGATTTATTCATCTTTCAAACTTGAACAAACACTTGTTTTTGAGTTTCAATAACTTAAGCAACAAATGATGTTCATGATTTTTAATAAACTCGAACAACAAATTTGTTCGTGATTTCTTTTCTTTAAGTTTCCTAACTAAGTGTTTTGGTTCCCTTTGAGATTTCTCCGAGTTTCAACGAAACCAAACTTGAATGAAACAGGAATGGCTTGACGTATGTCTCCCCAAACCTCGGTTGCACGAATGCGTGACGTATGTCTCGTCGTTCGGGCAATCTTCATTCCACCTTTGACGCGTCTAGCACGCTCAACCTTCCTTTGGTCCCCCGTGGCCATTTTTAACCTTTTCTTGGCCCTCGTGGTCAATCCGAACCCTTCGCGCCTTTGCGTGTTTATTTTTTCAAACTTTTTACGCCTCTGTGCGTCTGTCTTTTTATCTTTAAACTTTTTACGCCTCTGTACGTCTGTCTTTATCTTTTAAAACATTTACGCCTTGCGCGAGTTTATCGCCTTAGCGTTCGTCGTCTTTATCATTTAAACATTTTACGCCTCTGTGCGTCGTCAAATCTTTTTTAATTAAAACGAACCAACATACAAACTTTTTCTACCAAAGAACTACGTACGCTTTGAATTCTCCGACTACCGGGAGATACGTAGGAGCAAGATCGACAGCTTGTCAAGCCCATTAATAAAACTTTCTTTTTTCCCCTTCGTTTGTTTTTATCTCTTTTTTCCCTTTATATCATATTTTCTTTTTCCTTTTTATATGTTCAAACACGCAAGTAAAACCTTGAAACATTTTAAGCCTAAGCCGACTAAGAGGTTCCCGTTGAGTACAACGAATGTGAGGGGTGCTAATACCTTCCCCTCGCATAATCGACTTTCGAACCTAAAATCTCTTTTTCAAAGGTAATTTCGAACTTTTTTCCTTTTCTCCCCGAAAAATTAAAAGTTCAGTCGTGATTTAAAATTAGTTATTCAACGCTTCCCAATAGCTTGATATCCGAAATTCGACGCGACACTGGGCCTTTTGGTGCTGGCGAGTTTGGAAAGAAGGTCTGCTCTGGAATTCTGCTCCCGCGAGACGTAGATTGCTTCGAAGTATTTGAACTGGCCAGCCAGCTCTTGAACTTTTGCCAAGTATTTCGTGAGTTATGCATCCTTCGCTTGGTATTCTCCGGTGCTTTGGCTTGTGACTAGCTGGGAGTCGCTACTTGCACTCAGATTCTCGGCGCCCATTTCCTGTGCTAAAGTCATCCCTGCTATAAGGGCCTCATATTCCGCCTGGTTATTGCTTGCCTTAAATTCGAAGCGAAGTGATTGTTCAATGAGGAGATTACCTGGTCCTTCCAATACTATACATGTGCCGCTACCTTTGAGATTAGATGATCCGTCTACTGAGAGGAGCCAAACGTGAGGAATGGGGTCGCCGAATGGCGATGTGAACTCCACTAAAAAGTCTGCGAGGACTTGGGATTTGATGCTGCCACGAGGGAGGAATTGGACGTCGTACTCTGATAGCTCCACGGCCCATGCTACCATGCGCCCGGCGAGGTCGGGCTTCATGAGGACCTGCTTGATTGGGTAGTTTGATTTGACGACGATCATGTGTCCCTGGAAGTATGTGCACAACTTTCGTGTCGTGGTGATGACGGCCAGAGCCAAGAGTTCGATCTTCTGATACCTAAGTTCTGCTCCTTTGAATACTTTGTTGACGAAGTACACCGGCTTTTCGCCTTCTTTTGAATCTTGGACTAATACTGAACTCATAGCATTGTCAGAAATAGATAAATATAAAAAAAGAATAGAACCTTTTTCTGGGCGGTGTAGTACTGGCGGGCTGGATAAGAATGCTTTGATCTTCTTGAATGCGTCTTCGCACTCAGGTGTCCAGTGGAACTGCTCCTTCTTCTTGATAGAGGCGAAGAACGAAAAGGCCTTGTCGCCAGCACATGAGAGAAAGCGTGATAGCGCCGCCAGACGTCCTGTCAGCTGTTGAACTTCCTTGATATTAGATGGACTCTGCATATTTATGATGGCCTGGCATTTGTCTGGGTTGGCCTCTATATCGTGCCTTGTAAGCATGAATCCGAGAAACTTCCCGGCGTGGACGCCAAAGGAGCATTTGGTGGGATTTAGGCGCATGTTGTACTGTCGTACCTGTTGGAGGATCTCTCTTAAATCATCTGCGTGGCTTGCTCTTGCTTAGTCTTGACGACGAGATCGTCGATGTAGACTTCCAAATTCCTTCCAATCTGGGCGGCGAAGACAGTGTCCATGAGGCGCTGAAATGTGGCGCCGGCGTTTTTCAGTCCGAAAGGCATGACCTCGTAGTGGTAATTGTGAAGAAGATTTCCTTCTAACTTTGGCTGGGTTTTGATGATAACAAACTCACATCACAAAAGAAGAAAAACTATGGAGGCACAAGATGAAGATTAAGAATGAAGATTAGTGTCTAGGCTTCTTGGTTATACACTTTGTAAGTATGACAAATTATTTTTTGATTTATCATTCTTAACTTATGGAACAACTTAGAATGCTCAGAAAATAATTACAATCATTTTTCTAAGTCAACATAAGAAGCAATGCCTAAACCTCTCATTAAAATAAATCACACACTCACAATGATTTTCATATAAATGTGATTTTGCATGAAAATATTTTTTGCATGAAAAGCCTTAATTTATTTAGGAATTTGCATAATTAGCATGCATATGTTTTTAGTTCTAGAGCGTAAATCTTCATGATGTAATTGGTTATGACTTTTAAACTATATTTTAACTAATTTGCATTAATTTTAATACCGTTGGCAAATAGTTCATGAGATAAGTCATTTCCAAATTGTCTTTGATTTATATCCGTTGGCAGTTAATTTCATTTCTGTTGGCATACCTTTTTCTTAAGAGAAAATTTATTTGCCAACGGCCAAAATGATTTTTATTCAAATTTTATGAATGGGTGCCATTTCAAATTTGTGACTTTTCATTTTAAACCATTTTTGAAATGTAGTATTGCTTCACAAACATTTTTTTTGCCTCTATAAATTCAATTGATAATCAAAGTAATTTTTAACACAATAACTTTCAACCTCTCAATTGTGAATTTCAATATCGCTTGGATACAAAATTTCTTTTAATTGTTTGGAAAACTTTGCCCACACTTTAACATTTATTAAAAAGGTTTTCTGAGCATTAAGTCCATTTGTTTAAGAGTGATATTGATAAAAATATACAGCCATACATTTGTTATTCTTCAATTACATTGTTGTAAAGTTTTCTTGCCATTGTTGGTGAGAATTGTTGAAAGATAGTGGGGTGCTATCTTGTGTATGTTAGAAAGATTGTTAGGGGGTCTTGGGGAGAGATTGCTTGTAACAAAGATTCTAACATAGTAAATTCCTCGCATAATCGACTTTCGAACCTAAAATCTCTTTTTCAAAGGTAATTTCGAACTTTTTTCCTTTTCTCCCCGAAAAATTAAAAGTTCAGTCGTGATTTAAAATTAGTGATTCAACGCTTCCCAATAGCTTGATATCCGAAATTCGACGCGACACTGGGCCTTTTGGTGCTGGCGAGTTTGGAAAGAAGGTCTGCTCTGGAATTCTGCTCCCGCGAGACGTAGATTGCTTCGAAGTATTTGAACTGGCCAGCCAGCTCTTGAACTTTTGCCAAGTATTTCGTGAGTTATGCATCCTTCGCTTGGTATTCTCCGGTGCTTTGGCTTGTGACTAGCTGGGAGTCGCTACTTGCACTCAGATTCTCGGCGCCCATTTCCTGTGCTAAAGTCATCCCTGCTATAAGGGCCTCATATTCCGCCTGGTTATTGCTTGCCTTAAATTCGAAGCGAAGTGATTGTTCAATGAGGAGATTACCTGGTCCTTCCAATACTATACATGTGCCGCTACCTTTGAGATTAGATGATCCGTCTACTGAGAGGAGCCAAACGTGAGGAATGGGGTCGCCGAATGGCGATGTGAACTCCACTAAAAAGTCTGCGAGGACTTGGGATTTGATGCTGCCACGAGGGAGGAATTGGACGTCGTACTCTGATAGCTCCACGGCCCATACTACCATGCGCCCGGCGAGGTCGGGCTTCATGAGGACCTGCTTGATTGGGTAGTTTGATTTGACGACGATCATGTGTCCCTGGAAGTATGTGCACAACTTTCGTGTCGTGGTGATGACGGCCAGAGCCAAGAGTTCGATCTTCTGATACCTAAGTTCTGCTCCTTTGAATACTTTGTTGACGAAGTACACCGGCTTTTCGCCTTCTTTTGAATCTTGGACTAATACTGAACTCATAGCATTGTCAGAAATAGATAAATATAAAAAAAGAATAGAACCTTTTTCTGGGCGGTGTAGTACTGGCGGGCTGGATAAGAATGCTTTGATCTTCTTGAATGTGTCTTCGCACTCAGGTGTCCAGTGGAACTGCTCCTTCTTCTTGATAGAGGCGAAGAACGAAAAGGCCTTGTCGCCAGCACATGAGAGAAAGCGTGATAGCGCCGCCAGACGTCCTGTCAGCTGTTGAACTTCCTTGATATTAGATGGACTCTGCATATTTATGATGGCCTGGCATTTGTCTGGGTTGGCCTCTATACCGTGCCTTGTAAGCATGAATCCGAGAAACTTCCCGGCGTGGACGCCAAAGGAGCATTTGGTGGGATTTAGGCGCATGTTGTACTGTCGTACCTGTTGGAGGATCTCTCTTAAATCATCTGCGTGGCTTGCTCTTGCTTAGTCTTGACGACGAGATCGTCGATGTAGACTTCCAAATTCCTTCCAATCTGGGCGGCGAAGACAGTGTCCATGAGGCGCTGAAATGTGGCGCCGGCGTTTTTCAGTCCGAAAGGCATGACCTCGTAGTGGTAATTGTGAAGAAGATTTCCTTCTAACTTTGGCTGGGTTTTGATGATAACAAACTCACATCACAAAAGAAGAAAAACTATGGAGGCACAAGATGAAGATTAAGAATGAAGATTAGTGTCTAGGCTTCTTGGTTATACACTTTGTAAGTATGACAAATTATTTTTTGATTTATCATTCTTAACTTATGGAACAACTTAGAATGCTCAGAAAATAATTACAATCATTTTTCTAAGTCAACATAAGAAGCAATGCCTAAACCTCTCATTAAAATAAATCACACACTCACAATGATTTTCATATAAATGTGATTTTGCATGAAAATATTTTTTGCATGAAAAGCCTTAATTTATTTAGGAATTTGCATAATTAGCATGCATATGTTTTTAGTTCTAGAGCGTAAATCTTCATGATGTAATTGGTTATGACTTTTAAACTATATTTTAACTAATTTGCATTAATTTTAATACCGTTGGCAAATAGTTCATGAGATAAGTCATTTCCAAATTGTCTTTGATTTATATCCGTTGGCAGTTAATTTCATTTCTGTTGGCATACCTTTTTCTTAAGAGAAAATTTATTTGCCAACGGCCAAAATGATTTTTATTCAAATTTTATGAATGGGTGCCATTTCAAATTTGTGACTTTTCATTTTAAACCATTTTTGAAATGTAGTATTGCTTCACAAACATTTTTTTTGCCTCTATAAATTCAATTGATAATCAAAGTAATTTTTAACACAATAACTTTCAACCTCTCAATTGTGAATTTCAATATCGCTTGGATACAAAATTTCTTTTAATTGTTTGGAAAACTTTGCCCACACTTTAACATTTATTAAAAAGGTTTTCTGAGCATTAAGTCCATTTGTTTAAGAGTGATATTGATAAAAATATACAGCCATACATTTGTTATTCTTCAATTACATTGTTGTAAAGTTTTCTTGCCATTGTTGGTGAGAATTGTTGAAAGATAGTGGGGTGCTATCTTGTGTATGTTAGAAAGATTGTTAGGGGGTCTTGGGGAGAGATTGCTTGTAACAAAGATTCTAACATAGTAAATTCCTCGCATAATCGACTTTCGAACCTAAAATCTCTTTTTCAAAGGTAATTTCGAACTTTTTTCCTTTTCTCCCCGAAAAATTAAAAGTTCAGTCGTGATTTAAAATTAGTGATTCAACGCTTCCCAATAGCTTGATATCCGAAATTCGACGCGACACTGGGCCTTTTGGTGCTGGCGAGTTTGGAAAGAAGGTCTGCTCTGGAATTCTGCTCCCGCGAGACGTAGATTGCTTCGAAGTATTTGAACTGGCCAGCCAGCTCTTGAACTTTTGCCAAGTATTTCGTGAGTTATGCATCCTTCGCTTGGTATTCTCCGGTGCTTTGGCTTGTGACTAGCTGGGAGTCGCTACTTGCACTCAGATTCTCGGCGCCCATTTCCTGTGCTAAAGTCATCCCTGCTATAAGGGCCTCATATTCCGCCTGGTTATTGCTTGCCTTAAATTCGAAGCGAAGTGATTGTTCAATGAGGAGATTACCTGGTCCTTCCAATACTATACATGTGCCGCTACCTTTGAGATTAGATGATCCGTCTACTGAGAGGAGCCAAACGTGAGGAATGGGGTCGCCGAATGGCGATGTGAACTCCACTAAAAAGTCTGCGAGGACTTGGGATTTGATGCTGCCACGAGGGAGGAATTGGACGTTGTAACGACCCTATTTTCGTATATTATATTTTTTATATATTTTATTTTACGGATTTGCAGTTAAATATATTTTCTAGTAATCGAGGAATAATTATTTAGCGCGAAGGTGAGTTCGTATTTGAGTTTTTAGAGTTTTGGGCGAATTGGGCCTAGAGAGTGAATAGTATTGGGCTTTGGTTTATGAGTAGTAGTAATAATCCTATGTGGATGAATGTAGTAAGCTTGGATTAGATTGAAGGGCTAGGATTAACCCTTGTGAGTTAGTAAAGATGGAGGGCCAAGATTCATTTGATGGGATTATAAGATATTTTGAGTGAGTGAATAGTGCCATTTCCTCCTTTTCCTTGTGAGAAAACGTGAAAGAAGAAGAAGAGAAGAGAAAGAGAAGAGCAAGAGGAAAACCTAGGGCAAGAGCAAGAGATCAAGAGGAAGCTTGGATTTGTGAGGTAAGAGAGTTGGTATTACATGATTCTAAGTGATTAAGAGAAGGGGAGAATGTCTATTTCTCCATCCCAAACTTCTCTTACACTTTGTCTAGGTTTTGATGGAAGTTTTATGGTTTAAAGTTGTTAATGTATATGTTTTGATTTCTGAAATGCTAAGTGATGTTGTTAGCATGTTGTTGTTGAAGTTATTGTGTTGAAAATTCATAAGAAAAGTTATGAAAAGTTTAGAGTTTAAACCCTAATTTCTTTGATAGATGAAATCCTTGCATGGGATTGTTTTTGAATGATGTTTTATGTTGGAAAGTTGATTTTAACATGTTCTGGAACTTGGGTAACCATGAATGGGTCAAGATGGTGGAAAAATCACATTTTTATGACTGTACTGATACGGTCGCTTGTAGCGACGGAAACCTCGCTTGTAGCGACCAGGCAGGATTATTCCCTGCCTATCTGCGCTTGTAGCGACCACCTGGACGCTTGTAGCGACCATGCTCGCTTGTAGCGACCGAAGGTTCGCTGGTAGCGACCAAGCAGGATGATTCCCTGCCTAAGCTCGCTTGTAGCGACCAAGAGCTCGCTTGTAGCGACCAACCCTGAACAGGCCTTCTTTGTTGAGTTGTTCTGGAGGTCCTGGTGCGCGCAGAGATGTCTTTTTGCTACTGTATTTTTATAATACATTTTTGGAAACCTTGCCCACCATTTTAATCCATTCCTATGTTTTTCTAAAGAGTATTTTGTTTTCAAGAAAGTTTTGGAGTAAAACCCTATGTGTGTGTGGGTTATTAGAGTGTGTGGGTTTCCCTTTGAAACCCCTATTGTGTGGGACTTTGATGCGATTTGATTGGTTTAGTGGAGATTGTTGAACTTGGTGAGTATATTCATGTATTGTTTTATGATTTGGCCATGAGAGCCTAGTAGTGGT
The DNA here is from genome assembly GCA_018208015.1 of Medicago ruthenica. Lineage (NCBI taxonomy): Eukaryota > Viridiplantae > Streptophyta > Magnoliopsida > Fabales > Fabaceae > Medicago > Medicago ruthenica. The sequence continues at coordinate 70,380 of WNNG01000222.1, forward strand.
GTTGTTGTTGTTGTTGTTGATTGATGTTGTAATAATTATCAGAGAGCTGATAATTAGTTGTGTTGTTTGAGTTTGTTATTGTTGAGATAATTATCAGAGAGCTGATAATTAGTTGTGTTAGTAAGTATAGTGATAAGAGTATCATATATTTGCTAAGTGAAACATCATGCATTTCATTATTTGATGATATCCGGAGCGGATATGAAATCCATGAGAGCGTGGTTATCAAGAGAGCTTGATAAGGATATAAGTTTATCCGAAATGATTTGGTACCACATGCATTAGAGAATGCATTTTGAGGCATGCATCCTAATTGACATTAGTGTGCATTTTAGACATTATGTGTGCATAATGGATGTGAGTGGTAATTGATGATTTGATGAGTTATGTGGAAAATTATGTGTGCATAATGGTTAATGATGAGTTATTGATGTTAGTTGCTGTTGATGAGTGTTGTGTTTGTCAATTACTTGTTGAGTATTGGTTATGTATAATTATGCGTTATTTATACATATTTTATTGTTTTGTGATACTAACACTCTCTGTTTTGTGTTATGTGCTGGATCATTGGGGATCCAGATCATCAGGTTGGCGAGGCTATCGTTGAGGAATAGCCCTTTGCTGTTAGGAGCTTTTGTAGTGGTAAGGGCATAGCTTAGCTATCCTTACATTTTTGGTACTAGGTGTTGTATCCTAGTTAGAGTCTAGGGCTCTGATATTTGTAACACCATTTTGGGGTATCTGAACTCGTATGTATGAATCTGGCAATGGCCTGTTGTAGAATTGCCTCTTTTGAAAATATTATGTATATATTTTTGTGTAATATATGCAAGCTTAATTATAAGCATTTGTAGAGTTGTTTTTCCGCTGCTGTGTTGAGAATCAAATATGTTTTTGATTTCTGCTGATGTTTTTATGAAAATGAGTTTCCTTAATGTTGTAACTTCCTATGGCCTTAACGTTTTCTTTTATTAAAGTTAATAAATCGGCGGTTAAGGGTTAGGGTGTTACAATAGTTGGTATCAGAGCAGGTCGATCCATTGGATCAATTAAGTTTAGTATACCCTTTGTGTAACCTGTGTTTTCTTAAACACTGTGTGCTCACTTGTGTTATGTGATGTTTGGTAGAGTGTGGATATGGCGCAACGAGCACTTGCGGACGCGATGGAGCGGATGGCTGATGCCATGGCTCAGGATGCTGCTAGTAGGACTGCGGATAGAGCCGCACAACAAGCTAGAGGAGGCGGAGAAGATGAGTTGAGACTCGAGAGGTTTATGAACAACAAACCGCCTATCTTCAAGGGAGGATACGATCCAGATGGAGCTCAGACTTGGTTGGAAGGGATTGAGAGAATTTTTGGGGCTATGCGTTGTCTGGATGCGCATAAGGTGTTGCTAGGAGCGTATGTTCTCCATGATGAGGCTGATCATTGGTGGGGAAATGCTAGTCAGAGGTTGGGAGCTGGTGGAGCTTTGATTACTTGGGCTCGTTTCCGGAGAGAGTTTTTAACCAAGTATTTTCCGGCAGACGAGAGGAACCGCAAGGTGATTGAGTTCATGGAGCTCAAGCAAGGAAGTTTATCTGTTTCCGAATATGCGGCCAAGTTTGAAGATTTGTGTCGTTTTGCTCCTCATTACAACACGGTGGAAGCTGAGGAAGACAAGTGTGTGAAGTTTGAAAATGGGCTGAGGCCAGACATTAAGCAGTTGATTGGGTTTAGCGAGATTAGAAATTTTCCGATGTTGGTGAATAAGAGCCGGATTTGTGATAAGGATGGTAAAGCTAAGGCTAATTACTACAAAGCTGCGAATGAGAAGAGGGGAAAGGACATGGCTAGAGGTAAACCTTATAGCAAAGGTGGAAAGAAACCAGATGAAGGTGGGAGTAGTGGTAACAAGTTTGGAGTTAATAGGAATTGTTTTAAGTGTGGACAACCGGGACATCGTTTCTTTGAGTGCCCAAAAAGTGATGGAAGATGTTTCAAGTGTGGTGATCCTAACCACATGGCTAATCAATGCAAGAAAGGTCTAGTTTGCTTCAACTGCAAAGAAGCGGGTCATAAGAGCAATGAGTGTAAGAAGCCTAGAGCGGCTGGAGGAAAGGTGTTTGCTTTAGATGGTGGTGATGCGAAGGCGGACAACTTGATCAGAGGTACATGCTTTATCAATAATACTCCTTTGTCTGCTATTATTGATACGGGTGCTACCCATTCGTTTATTTCTATGGATTGTGTTAAGAGGTTGGGTCTTAAAGTAGAGAATATGATGGGACGCATGGTTATTGAAACGCCTGCGAGTGGTTCTGTATCGACTACTCTAGTTTGTGTTGATTGTTCAGTCATTATGTATGATCGACTTTTTGGTATGGATTTAGTCTGCATTCCGTTGAGCGGAATAGATGTTATCTTTGGTATGAACTGGTTAGAATTTAATCGGGTTCATATCAACTGCGGTGAAAGGACGGTTACATTTCCAAGACCGGAGCCAGAGTTGTGTTCGAAGCTCATGTGTTGTCGAGAAGTGGTAAGATCAGTAAAGGCTCAAGAGGATGTGTTTGCTATGTTTGCTTCGTTGAGGGTGGAAGAGAAGATTGAGGTTGGTGCGTTGCCGGTGGTGCGTGATTTCCCAGATGTTTTTCCAGATGACATTTTGGATTTACCACCCGAGAGAGAGGTTGAATTCGCAATTGACATCGTACCTGGCACTAGTCCAATTTCAATGGCGCCGTATCGTATGTCAGCTGCTGAGTTAGAGAAGTTGAAGGAACAATTGGAGGAATTGTTAGAGAAGAAGTTTGTAAGACCGAGTGTATCGCCGTGGGGTGCGCCGGTTCTGTTGGTAAAGAAGAAAGATGGTAGTATGCGTCTGTGCATTGATTATCGTCAGTTGAATAAAGCAACTATCAAGAATAAGTATCCACTTCCGAGGATAGATGATTTGATGGATCAGTTAGTGGGAGCCTGTGTGTTCAGCAAGATTGATTTGAGATCGGGATATCACCAGATAAGAGTGAAGGCGGAGGATATACCGAAGACTGCTTTCAGAACAAGGTATGGTCACTACGAGTACGCTGTTATGCCTTTTGGAGTTACTAATGCACCTGGAGTGTTTATGGAATATATGAATCGTATATTTCATTCCTTTTTGGATCGATTCGTGGTGGTCTTCATAGACGATATTTTGGTATACTCAAAGACGGAAGAAGAACATGCCGAGCATTTGAAGATTGTGTTGGAGGTGTTGCGCGAGAAGAGGCTTTATGCAAAATTTTCTAAGTGTGAATTTTGGTTGCATGAAGTTAGCTTTTTGGGTCACGTCATTTCAAGTGGTGGTATAGCAGTGGATCCTGCTAAGGTAGAAGCCGTGCAAGATTGGGGAACGCCGGAGTCTGTTACGGAGATCCGAAGTTTTCTTGGTTTGGCCGGTTACTATCGGAGGTTCATTGAAGGATTTTCAAAGTTGGCGTTGCCGTTGACGCAGTTGACTAGGAAGGGTCAAGCTTTCATTTGGGATGACAAGTGTGAGCAGAGTTTCCAAGAGTTGAAGAGGAGGTTGACATCTGCACCTGTGCTAATTCTGCCACATCCGAAGGAACCGTTCGTGGTTTATTGTGATGCGTCGAAGATGGGTCTAGGTGGTGTGTTGATGCAGAGGGGACAAGTTGTTGCTTATGCATCAAGACAGCTGAAGATTCATGAGAGGAACTATCCTACGCATGATTTGGAGCTAGCTGCTGTTGTGTTTGTTCTCAAGATTTGGAGGCACTACTTGTATGGGTCAAGATTTGAGGTTTTCAGCGATCACAAGAGTCTGAAGTACTTGTTTGATCAGAAGGAGCTCAACATGAGGCAAAGAAGATGGTTAGAATTTCTTAAGGACTACGATTTCGAGTTGAGTTATCATCCGGGTAAAGCTAATGTGGTAGCCGATGCGTTGAGTAGGAAGTCTTTGCATATGTCGTCTCTGATGGCGAAGGAACTAAGGTTGATTGAAGAGTTTAGAGACCTCAGTTTGGTTTTTGAAAGGACAACCAGAAGCGTGAAGCTAGGAATGTTGAAGTTGACGAATGATTTTCTTGAAGAGGTTGTGGAAAAGCAAAAGTATGATGTGAGATTGATGAAGCTTAAGACGCTCATCGAGCAAGGGAAAAAGGTAAACGTTGAGATCGATGAGAAAGGCGTGATGAGGTGTCAGGGAAGATTATGTGTACCTGATGTGCCTGAGTTGAAGCGGATGATTTTGGAGGAAGGTCACAGAAGCAACTTAAGTATTCATCCTGGTGTTACTAAGATGTATCAAGATCTGAGGAAAATGTTTTGGTGGCAAGGGATGAAGAAAGAGATCGCCGAGTTTGTTTTCGCTTGTTTGACTTGTCAGAAGTCCAAGGTGGAGCATCAGAAGCCGTCGGGGCTATTGCAACCTATGTTTATTCCAGAGTGGAAATGGGATAGTATCGCGATGGATTTTGTGAGCGGTTTGCCGAAGACGTCGAAAGGTAACAATATGATTTGGGTAGTTGTCGACAGGTTAACAAAGTCTGCTCATTTCATAGCTATCAAGACCGGTATGCTAGTGCCGAAGTTGGCTGAGATTTATGTCGAGCAAATCGTGAGATTGCATGGAATACCGTCGAGTATTGTATCAGATCGAGATCCCCGTTTTACTTCAAGGTTTTGGGAGAGTTTGCAAGAGGCGTTGGGGACTAAGTTGCGGATGAGTTCTGCTTATCACCCGCAGACGGATGGTCAGTCGGAGAGGACAATTCAATCATTGGAGGATTTGTTAAGATCGTGTATTTTGGAACAAGGGGCGAGTTGGGAAGCTTGCTTACCATTGATTGAGTTTACGTATAACAACAGTTTTCACTCGAGCATTGGTATGGCACCTTTTGAAGCGTTGTATGGGAGAAGATGTAGGACACCTTTGTGTTGGTTTGAATCGGGAGAAAGTGTGGTGCTTGGACCTGAGATTGTGCAACAAACGACCGAGAAGATCAAGATGATCCAAGAGAAGATGAGAGCGTCGCAGAGTCGCCAGAAAAGCTATGCCGACAAGAGAAGGAAGGATATAGAATTTCAAGAAGGAGATCATGTGTTTCTAAGAGTTACATCGACTACGGGTATTGGACGGGCTTTGAAATCGAAGAAGTTAGCATCGAGATTCATTGGTCCGTATCAGATTTTGAAGAGGATTGGGAAGGTGGCGTATAGGATTGCGTTACCGCCGTCGTTGTCGAATCTACATGATGTTTTTCACGTGTCGCAATTAAGGAAATACGTATCGGATCCGTCACATGTGATTGAGTCGGACGAGATACAAGTGAGAGAGAATTTGACGGTTGCAACGGAACCTTTAAGGATTGAAGGACAAGAGATGAAGAGGCTCAGGAATAAAGAGATTTCATCGGTGAAAGTCGTTTGGGGAGGCCCAGCCGGTGAATATGCGACGTGGGAGCTCGAGAGCAAGATGCGGGATTCTTATCCAGAGTTGTTTTCAGGTATTTTCGAGGGCGAAAATTCTTTTTAGGGGGGTAGAGTTGTAACGACCCTATTTTCGTATATTATATTTTTTATATATTTTATTTTACGGATTTGCAGTTAAATATATTTTCTAGTAATCGAGGAATAATTATTTAGCGCGAAGGTGAGTTCGTATTTGAGTTTTTAGAGTTTTGGGCGAATTGGGCCTAGAGAGTGAATAGTATTGGGCTTTGGTTTATGAGTAGTAGTAATAATCCTATGTGGATGAATGTAGTAAGCTTGGATTAGATTGAAGGGCTAGGATTAACCCTTGTGAGTTAGTAAAGATGGAGGGCCAAGATTCATTTGATGGGATTATAAGATATTTTGAGTGAGTGAATAGTGCCATTTCCTCCTTTTCCTTGTGAGAAAACGTGAAAGAAGAAGAAGAGAAGAGAAAGAGAAGAGCAAGAGGAAAACCTAGGGCAAGAGCAAGAGATCAAGAGGAAGCTTGGATTTGTGAGGTAAGAGAGTTGGTATTACATGATTCTAAGTGATTAAGAGAAGGGGAGAATGTCTATTTCTCCATCCCAAACTTCTCTTACACTTTGTCTAGGTTTTGATGGAAGTTTTATGGTTTAAAGTTGTTAATGTATATGTTTTGATTTCTGAAATGCTAAGTGATGTTGTTAGCATGTTGTTGTTGAAGTTATTGTGTTGAAAATTCATAAGAAAAGTTATGAAAAGTTTAGAGTTTAAACCCTAATTTCTTTGATAGATGAAATCCTTGCATGGGATTGTTTTTGAATGATGTTTTATGTTGGAAAGTTGATTTTAACATGTTCTGGAACTTGGGTAACCATGAATGGGTCAAGATGGTGGAAAAATCACATTTTTATGACTGTACTGATACGGTCGCTTGTAGCGACGGAAACCTCGCTTGTAGCGACCAGGCAGGATTATTCCCTGCCTATCTGCGCTTGTAGCGACCACCTGGACGCTTGTAGCGACCATGCTCGCTTGTAGCGACCGAAGGTTCGCTGGTAGCGACCAAGCAGGATGATTCCCTGCCTAAGCTCGCTTGTAGCGACCAAGAGCTCGCTTGTAGCGACCAACCCTGAACAGGCCTTCTTTGTTGAGTTGTTCTGGAGGTCCTGGTGCGCGCAGAGATGTCTTTTTGCTACTGTATTTTTATAATACATTTTTGGAAACCTTGCCCACCATTTTAATCCATTCCTATGTTTTTCTAAAGAGTATTTTGTTTTCAAGAAAGTTTTGGAGTAAAACCCTATGTGTGTGTGGGTTATTAGAGTGTGTGGGTTTCCCTTTGAAACCCCTATTGTGTGGGACTTTGATGCGATTTGATTGGTTTAGTGGAGATTGTTGAACTTGGTGAGTATATTCATGTATTGTTTTATGATTTGGCCATGAGAGCCTAGTAGTGGTGTTGTTGTTGTTGTTGTTGATTGATGTTGTAATAATTATCAGAGAGCTGATAATTAGTTGTGTTGTTTGAGTTTGTTATTGTTGAGATAATTATCAGAGAGCTGATAATTAGTTGTGTTAGTAAGTATAGTGATAAGAGTATCATATATTTGCTAAGTGAAACATCATGCATTTCATTATTTGATGATATCCGGAGCGGATATGAAATCCATGAGAGCGTGGTTATCAAGAGAGCTTGATAAGGATATAAGTTTATCCGAAATGATTTGGTACCACATGCATTAGAGAATGCATTTTGAGGCATGCATCCTAATTGACATTAGTGTGCATTTTAGACATTATGTGTGCATAATGGATGTGAGTGGTAATTGATGATTTGATGAGTTATGTGGAAAATTATGTGTGCATAATGGTTAATGATGAGTTATTGATGTTAGTTGCTGTTGATGAGTGTTGTGTTTTGTCAATTACTTGTTGAGTATTGGTTATGTATAATTATGCGTTATTTATACATATTTTATTGTTTTGTGATACTAACACTCTCTGTTTTGTGTTATGTGCTGGATCATTGGGGATCCAGATCATCAGGTTGGCGAGGCTATCGTTGAGGAATAGCCCTTTGCTGTTAGGAGCTTTTGTAGTGGTAAGGGCATAGCTTAGCTATCCTTACATTTTTGGTACTAGGTGTTGTATCCTAGTTAGAGTCTAGGGCTCTGATATTTGTAACACCATTTTGGGGTATCTGAACTCGTATGTATGAATCTGGCAATGGCCTGTTGTAGAATTGCCTCTTTTGAAAATATTATGTATATATTTTTGTGTAATATATGCAAGCTTAATTATAAGCATTTGTAGAGTTGTTTTTCCGCTGCTGTGTTGAGAATCAAATATGTTTTTGATTTCTGCTGATGTTTTTATGAAAATGAGTTTCCTTAATGTTGTAACTTCCTATGGCCTTAACGTTTTCTTTTATTAAAGTTAATAAATCGGCGGTTAAGGGTTAGGGTGTTACAGACGTCGTACTCTGATAGCTCCACGGCCCATGCTACCATGCGCCCGGCGAGGTCGGGCTTCATGAGGACCTGCTTGATTGGGTAGTTTGATTTGACGACGATCATGTGTCCCTGGAAGTATGTGCACAACTTTCGTGTCGTGGTGATGACGGCCAGAGCCAAGAGTTCGATCTTCTGATACCTAAGTTCTGCTCCTTTGAATACTTTGTTGACGAAGTACACCGGCTTTTCGCCTTCTTTTGAATCTTGGACTAATACTGAACTCATAGCATTGTCAGAAATAGATAAATATAAAAAAAGAATAGAACCTTTTTCTGGGCGGTGTAGTACTGGCGGGCTGGATAAGAATGCTTTGATCTTCTTGAATGCGTCTTCGCACTCAGGTGTCCAGTGGAACTGCTCCTTCTTCTTGATAGAGGCGAAGAACGAAAAGGCCTTGTCGCCAGCACATGAGAGAAAGCGTGATAGCGCCGCCAGACGTCCTGTCAGCTGTTGAACTTCCTTGATATTAGATGGACTCTGCATATTTATGATGGCCTGGCATTTGTCTGGGTTGGCCTCTATATCGTGCCTTGTAAGCATGAATCCGAGAAACTTCCCGGCGTGGACGCCAAAGGAGCATTTGGTGGGATTTAGGCGCATGTTGTACTGTCGTACCTGTTGGAGGATCTCTCTTAAATCATCTGCGTGGCTTGCTCTTGCTTAGTCTTGACGACGAGATCGTCGATGTAGACTTCCAAATTCCTTCCAATCTGGGCGGCGAAGACAGTGTCCATGAGGCGCTGAAATGTGGCGCCGGCGTTTTTCAGTCCGAAAGGCATGACCTCGTAGTGGTAATTGTGAAGAAGATTTCCTTCTAACTTTGGCTGGGTTTTGATGATAACAAACTCACATCACAAAAGAAGAAAAACTATGGAGGCACAAGATGAAGATTAAGAATGAAGATTAGTGTCTAGGCTTCTTGGTTATACACTTTGTAAGTATGACAAATTATTTTTTGATTTATCATTCTTAACTTATGGAACAACTTAGAATGCTCAGAAAATAATTACAATCATTTTTCTAAGTCAACATAAGAAGCAATGCCTAAACCTCTCATTAAAATAAATCACACACTCACAATGATTTTCATATAAATGTGATTTTGCATGAAAATATTTTTTGCATGAAAAGCCTTAATTTATTTAGGAATTTGCATAATTAGCATGCATATGTTTTTAGTTCTAGAGCGTAAATCTTCATGATGTAATTGGTTATGACTTTTAAACTATATTTTAACTAATTTGCATTAATTTTAATACCGTTGGCAAATAGTTCATGAGATAAGTCATTTCCAAATTGTCTTTGATTTATATCCGTTGGCAGTTAATTTCATTTCTGTTGGCATACCTTTTTCTTAAGAGAAAATTTATTTGCCAACGGCCAAAATGATTTTTATTCAAATTTTATGAATGGGTGCCATTTCAAATTTGTGACTTTTCATTTTAAACCATTTTTGAAATGTAGTATTGCTTCACAAACATTTTTTTTGCCTCTATAAATTCAATTGAGAATCAAAGTAATTTTTAACACAATAACTTTCAGCCTCTCAATTGTGAATTTCAATATCGCTTGGATACAAAATTTCTTTTAATTGTTTGGAAAACTTTGCCCACACTTTAACATTTATTAAAAAGGCTTTCTGAGCATTAAGTCCATTTGTTTAAGAGTGATATTGATAAAAATATACAGCCATACATTTGTTATTCTTCAATTACATTGTTGTAAAGTTTTCTTGCCATTGTTGGTGAGAATTGTTGAAAGATAGTGGGGTGCTATCTTGTGTATGTTAGAAAGATTGTTAGGGGGTCTTGGGGAGAGATTGCTTGTAACAAAGATTCTAACATAGTAAATTCCTCACAGGGTTGTGGGGGAGTGGAGTACCAGTAGGGGAACCACTATAAATTCCTTGTGTCCATCTTCTTCTTCCCTACACTCTTTATTTTTCCAAGCATTCGTTCATACATTCATACAAAATTCCGGAAAAATTTACAAGAACACAATAAACCAGAAAAATTATCCATTAAAAGTCATACAACCTAATTCACCCCCCCCCCCCCCCCTCTTAGGTTGCACTCTGAAATTACAGTAATTCTGGTTATTCGTCATAAATGCAGTTTTGGGGGCGTCCAAGGGGTCCATCTTTATTTGGTTGTAGCCGGAATATGCGTCCATGAAGCTCAGTGTCTTGTACCCAGAGGCGTTGTCTATCAGGTGGTCGATATTAGGGAGAGGGTAGGAGTCTTTCGGGCACGCGGTGTTGAGGTCTGTGTAATCTACACAAATTCTCCATTTTCCTGAAGATTTCTTTACTAAGACAATGTTAGCCAGCCACGTGGGATACTTGATCTCGCTGATAAAACGGGCGACTTGGAGCTTCTTCACTTCTTCGTCGACGGCCCTCCTTCTTTCCTCGCCCAGCTTTCGCTTCCTCTGGATGACAGGCTTAACCCCGGGGTTTACGGTGAGGTGATGGCACACGATACTTGGATCGATGCCCGACATGTCCGATGGTTGCCAAGCGAAAAGCTGCAGGTTTTCTTTCAGTAGGGAGGTGATGGCGAGCTCCTCCTCCGGGTTTAATGAAGCGCCGATCTTGGTTGTCTGGTGGGGCTGGGGTCCTATCTGAACTTCCTTTAGGTCCTCCGTGGGTTCGAGGCGCTCTTGTTGATATTCTTCGCGTGGGTCTAGGTCGATCATGTTGACGAGGTGGGGCTTGTCAATCACGCCTCTTCTTTTTTCTTTCTGCAGCCTCAGGCTGTTATGGTAGCATTCTCGGGCGACCCGTTGGTCTCCGCGGATCATCCCTATGTGGTCGTTATCTAGGGGGTACTTCATGACCAGGAACATGGGGCGACCAATGATGATATTGTACGAACATGGGGTGTTGACTACCAAATATCTGACCTTGACGGCCTTCGCGTTCCTTCCTGTGCCGAAGGTGGTCTTCAGAGAGATGTAGCCTCGAACGTGTACTTGTTCTCCCGTGAACCCTGCTAAAGTCCCCTTAAAAGGTTGTAGCTGTTCGGGGTCCAAACCCATTTTTTCGAAGGCGGTGTAGTAAAGTATGTCTGCCGAGCTTCCCAGGTCAATGAGGATCCGCTTAATATCCCAGTTGAATATCTGGGCGGTGATAACCACGGGGTCGTCGTCGTGGGGAACGACGCCTTCGTAGTCCTTGGAAGTGAAAGAGACATCTGGCTCTGCGTTGGTCTTGCTCGTGATGTCGTCAATGAGAAGAACTTGCCTCACATATTTCTTTCGTGAGTTGCTGGATTCGCCCCCGCCGGCGAATCCTCCAGAGATTGTGTTGAGAGTGTGCCTGTCTTCGCCTTTGTTGTTCTCCTTGCTTTTGCGAGGCTCCTCGGGGCGTCTGCGTTCTTCGTTGTGCCCATTCTTCACATATCCTCTTAGTCTCCCATTCTGAATCAGTTTTTCAATTTCCTGTTTCAGGTGTATGTAGTCGTCTGTATCGTGACCCCTGATTCTGTGATATTTGCACCAAGCGTTCTTGTTCGGTCCCATTCTGTTACTGGTAGGTTCTGGGGGGTCTGGGATTAACCTCGAGTGATAAACATCTTTCCAAATTTGTTCTCGGCGGGCGTTGAGTGGTGTAAATACATCAAATGGTCGTTCGTGGCGGTGTCTGTCCGTGCCGTGGCATTTGAAAGTTACCTTCTCCATGGAAGCTGGCGGGTAGTAGTTGCGGCGGGTGTCATTGTTTGCCACGCTACGCTCCTTCGTGTCGCGCGCCTTTTTCTCGGCGTTGCTTTCTTCTCCTTTGATGTAGCATTCGGCGCGGGACATGATTTCCTCCATGGAGTCTGATGGCTTCTGCGCGAGGGATTCGTTGAATTATCCGGCCCACAGACCGTTCTGGAAGGCTCCGATAAACAGCTCCTGGTTAGGGTTGATGACTTTGATGGTGGCGTCGTTGTAGCGGGCGAGGTATTCTCTGAGCGATTCGTTTGGACCCTGTCGGACGTTGAACAAACTGGTGGAGGAGACTTTTCGGTGGCGACTGGCAGAGAATTGATGGATGAGCTTCCTTGTCATGTCTTGATATCCGATGATCGAAAAACATGGGCGATTCATGTACCATCGAAGGGCGGCGTCTTTGAGGGTGTCCGCCAGTAGCTTGCACTTCAAGGAATCGGCGGCGCCGATTACTGCCATCTGGGTGTTGAAAGCGGTGATGTGCTCGACAGGGTTGATATTGCCGTCGAAGGAGGCGAGCGATGGCGGTTTGAAGTTCTTTGGAACGTGGGTGTTCCAAATCTCGGCTGAGAGGGGCTGCGGGTCTGGATCGTCTAAATCGCCATGCTGCGACTCATCGCGATCGTTTTGCTGCTGCTGAATGGTCTCCATGGAAGCCTGAAGGGCTTTATTGCGATCGATGAGCTTCTGAATCTGGTTTTGCATGGCTTCCATGATGTCGTGTTCCGTCATCGTCAGGATGATAAGGGTTGGCGACTGCGAATGTAAAGTAGGGTTAAGAGAGGGTGGTGAGGCTTCCGAGTCGAAGCAGAGGCTGTTGACTAAAAAAAAAGTGATGTTAAGTCCTTGCGGAACAAAGAGATTCCAATTGTTAAGGTTGTATGGAAAGGTTCTCCCGACGGCGAAGAAACGTGGGAGCTAGAGTCAGAGATGCAAGAGAACTACCCGCATCTATTTTCAGGTAAATTCTAAATTTCGAGGACGAAATTTCTTTAAGGGGGGTAGATTGTAATATCCCGCTTAGAAGTATCAGTTATCAGTGTTAAGAGCTCATCATGCAAGCATGGCAATTTTGAAAATATGAAGCAATGGCATTATAGTAAATATTTTGAAATGGGAAGATTATTAAACAAGAAGCAAGATATTTTCTTGCTATCTTTCTCATTCTTTTCACTCCCAAAACCAGAAATTTTCTCTCCTCTCCCTCTAACTCACACTCCCTCCTCCCTAAATGCCACAACCCCTCAAAGTTCATCAAATTCTTGTGAAGTTATTGCTAGAAAACTTGTGTTGGAAGATAGAGCAAAAGAAAGAAAAGGAGAAACAAGAAAGAGTTAAGAGAAGAGTAGATTGGAGCTAGGACTTGGAGTTTAGAAGCTAGCAAGCACCAATTGAGGATTAAGGTGAGCTCCACAGGGTTTTAGAACCCGCTTGAGTAAGTTTAAGTTAATTTTTACGATTTGAGCTAAGTTTAGCAATTTTACCCCAATCTCACATGCTTGCCAATTCCTTGATGAATCATGTTTAAAGTTATCAATTTGTATCAGAAATTCATTCCTTATAATGTAAAGATGCCTGGATATGTTTAGATATGTCAAAATGGTGGAAAAATCACATTTTTAACAGGTTTTGAACTGTCATTTTCGCCCGGCGAACTCGGGGCGAGATTACGGCGATTCTCAGCATTTTTCCCTGCCTTGTTTCGCCAACCTCTCGCCACAGGGTCGCTCAGCGAAATCAGGCAGACTGCTCAGGTCTGTTCTGGTTCGTTATGGGTGCTGTATACGCGTTCGGCGAGGCTTTTAATAACCGTTTTCAATGAAAACCTTATTTTTCCAAGATAAACACCATTCTTGACATATCCGGAAAGTTATTCAACATTTAAGGAATGAATGAATGAATAAGGAATTTGGTAAAGCAATAGAGATGCAAGAATAAGGCTATTTAAGCTATGGATGTGTTGTTCTAAGTTTCATCCTTAAGAATGATTCAATGCTCAAAGACAAGAACCTTTTATAGGTTAAGTATTAGAGTTTTATTACTTTAAAGAATGAGAATTATGAGAGTGATCTAATACTCTAAGTTAAGGACCTTTTATAGGTTAAACCTTTAAGAATATATTATACGTGTTCATCAGACTCCGGATTATGCCGGATGGGATTTCTCCGAAAGGGCTATCCACACGTAAGTTATAAGATTATGATAAACGTGTCCAGCAGGCTCCGGGGTACGCCGGATGGGACTTCTCCGAGAGGATTGTCCACACGTATGTTAAAAGATTAAGCATGTCCAGCAGGCTCCGGGATACGCCGGATGGGACTTCTCCGAGAGGGTTGTCTACATGCAAAGTTAAGTTGTGTTCAGCAGACTCCGGGATTCGCCGGATGGGACTTCATCGAGAGAGTTGTCCACACAACGATAAGAGGAGTCCGGTGTTAGCCTGATATGATAGGAATTTTCACCGGTATGATGGGAGATGTACTTCGGGGTTACTCCACCCGGATGCACTCCGTAAAACGAACCAAGATAATGATTGTTTGTTCAACGCTAACTTCTAACTTTATGTTATGAAAGATGAAAATGAATATGTATATATATAGTATATATCAAGAGATAAGACAAAGTAGTTAGCAAAGAGAAAGTGATCATAGACTTTTCCCCGATCACTAAGTATAAGATCAAGCATATGATTAAGACAAGCAGCGATCCTAGTATTTTTCCCCTTGATCGCGAGATATGTAAGGTTAAGACTTGGCGATCATAGGTATCCCCGAGATTGCCAAGGTAGGCACGGCGGCCCTAGGTTCCCTGTGGTTGCCAACAGTAGGTAGGGTAGGAGCTCGCTGAGACGTTATGTCTCATCCCTTTCCTTCTGGTGCAGGTTCTCAGCAGGAAGCACGACGTAAAGGTAAAGAGAAAGCTTTGGATTGATCGTGCTGCTTATGTTATATTTGGATGTTTGTATATAGTGATGTATTATGATGTATATTACAGAGAATGTTTTGTATCGGATATTTGGGTTGTATCGGAAACTTATGTATTGTATAATTATTGAACAACTTTCTGTATTGTATTTAATGTATCCGGTACGAAATTTTAATACTCGTAAGAGATCCTAGGCAATCTCTATATGGGTGTTACAATTTGGTATCAGAGCAGATCGACTCAGACCGTGCCTTGGGTCATTAAAGTACAATCCAAGTTTGTGGACCTCTTGGATCCAGGACATTATTCTAAATGTTATATTCACTTAAAACTGATCACTTTGACTTGTATATGACAGCTAGGATAAGATGTCTGGGAGAAGAAGAGGACCCGGTAGACCTCGAGCTAATCAGGCCAGTGATGAAAGTGGAGGACCAAGTATGAATTCGTGGGAACAAATGATACAGCAGCAGCAGGCCTGGCAGCAGCAGTATCAAGAGCAGCAAGCTCAAAATGCATTACAGTATCAGCAGATGATGCTGATGATGCAACAACAAGCTCAGCAACAGGCTCAAGCTCAACAACAATGGATGGAAATGATGCAGCAAGGGCAGGGTTTCCATCCACAGCCACCACCTCCTCCCGCAATTGGTAATCCCGTGTTCCGGGAATATAATAGACATCACCCTCCGGAGTTTAATGGAGAAGGTGAACCTCAGGAAGCTAGGAAGTGGATTAAACAGATGGAAAAGATCTTTAGAATGGCTGAGTGTTCAGAAGCTGACAAAGTGGTCTATGCCACAAATCAACTCAAAGGCGCAGCGGAAGATTGGTGGGAATCTGCTCAGCGCAGGATGGAAGCGAATGATGTAGAAGTGAACTGGGTACACTTTAAAGAAGTGATGTTGGAAAAATATTTACCTTTGTCTTACAAGGTAAAGAAGGAGCAAGAGTTCTTGGAGTTGAAACAGGGTAGTATGTCAGTTGCTGAATTCACCAAGAAGTTTGAAGAGTTGTCCTACTACTCTACTCATAACGAGTATGCTGAGAATGAAGTCTGGAAGATGAATCAGTACAAACGAGGTTTAAGAGGTGAAATCGACACTGCAGTGAGTCTTCAGAGAACTGCAAGTTATGACGAACTGGTGCACGATAGCTTGGTGGTTGAAGCAGGACTTGCTAAGACCTCGAAAGAAAGATCAGCATCTTTTGAAAGAAAGAAGAGTAGAATGTCGAATAAGTATCATGACAAGTTGAAACCGAAGGGGTCACCTCATAGGGGTAAGCAGACGTAT
Organism: Medicago ruthenica; assembly: GCA_018208015.1. Classification (NCBI taxonomy): domain Eukaryota; kingdom Viridiplantae; phylum Streptophyta; class Magnoliopsida; order Fabales; family Fabaceae; genus Medicago; species Medicago ruthenica. The sequence continues at coordinate 86,274 of WNNG01000222.1, forward strand.
TCACCGAAGGCTGGTACCACTTGTAACATTTGTGGAAAATCACATTATGGCGAATGCATGAAGGGTACAAGTATATGTTACGGGTGTAAGAAGCCGGGGCACATTATTGCAAATTGTCCAGAACGGAGAAATAGGAGTGGAGCTGAGGGCACTACAACGAGTAAAGGCAGGGTATACTCCCTTGATGGCGCTAAGGCTCTGGCTAATGAAGATTTGATTGCCGGTATGTGTTACCTTGGTTCATACCCAGTAAAAGTTCTTTTTTATTGTGGCGCTACTTGTTCTTTTATTTCATATAAGTGTGTTGAGACGCTGCAATTGCCTTTGTCTCCGTTGAATCCTCCAATGTTAGTATCTACCGCTACTGAAGGCGGAATTGAGGCAAGCTATGTTTGTGAAAACTGTCCTATCACTGTGTCTAGTAAGACTTATTATGTTGATTTAGTGTGTCTCCCGATGGAGCAACTTGACGTGATCTTAGGCATGGATTGGCTTTCCGCTAACCATGTGTACATCGTCTAGTACCCCAATTATGTCCTAAGCCTTTCAAAAACAAAAAAAGTCAAAAAAATCAAAGAGGGGAAAAAAGTCAAAGTCAACCAAAGTCAACAAAAAGTCAACATTTCAAAAATGATGACTTCGCACTGCGAAGGTCACTTCGCACTGCGAAGTCTGCGATTTTTCTGCAGATTTTTGGTTTCTTTGATTTAATTCCAGAATTTGTTGCACATCATTTGCATATTTATTTTAATCAGCATTCATGGCTAATTGGGCCAAGCAAAACCAGAAATGAGAGACTTGCCATTAATGCCAAGGTAGGAAGCTTTTTCTTCCAACCTAGCATGTGACAAGCAAGTGGGCTTGCCCTTGGGCAGCTCTTGTCCTTCCCAAGTGACCTGTTAACCACCCCAAGGTTGCCAGCCACCTGCTTGAAGTCTTTCTTCCTGCTTGCTCCCCCAAAACCAGTCAAACCCAGCTGGATTTTTCACTTGCAAAAGTCATGAGTGCCTACCCTGTTTTTGCAGCAACTTTTCACCCCTCACACCAGCCACATATAGCCTTTTGCATCCCCCAATCTCTGCACATCACAGTGCATGTTTTTATTGATCAACCATTGAGATTGCAAGGATCAATCCCCAAGCTTGGCCAATTGCAATTCAGCCATGTTCATCATCATTTCTATCCAAAGACCTTTGATTTTGTGGCTGAAATCAGTCAAACCTTTAACCCTTGGCACAAGGCAGAGTTGCCTCTATCCATTAGCATTAAATGCAAAGCCAAATAGCCTGAATTTAGCCCACAAATCAGCTAGGTCCTATGGATTTTCATCATTACTTGAGATTGCATTTTGGCCTATAAATAGAGAGAGGCAAGGCAAGATGCAATGCAGCATGAATTAAGCAGAAAAATACAGCAATTCAAAGAGCATTTACACACAAAGAAACACTACTCAAACACCAGAAAAAACCAAAGAAACACAAAGCTTTGCCAAGTTCAAAGTTCATATCCAATATTCAAAACCTTTGCAAGAACCTTCAACCAATTCAAATCCATTGCAGCTGGAGCTTTCCTAAGGATTTCTGTAAGTTTCTAAGCCTTTGTTTTGCATTTACAATTGTGCTTGCATAGCAATTTTGGTCCAAAACCTTTTTGTTCTAAAAACCCCTTTTGAATTTCAAAAGAAATCCCAAGGTTTTCAAAACATCAAAACTGGTTGGTCCAGCCCTTTTTATTGCAAAAACTCAAATCTTTCACTCACCTAAAAGGTCCTGAGTGTGTTCAGAAGTTGTTTCTGAACAAAAGTTCAGAAACAGCTTCTGAACTCAAAAATTCGCATTGTTCGCAGTGCGTGGTCATGGTCGCAGAGCGACCATGACAGAACTCAGAATCTGAGTTTAGGTGCCCAAATGGCATTTTTTTTGAGGTTCTAGCCCAAGAGCTCAGAACCTAGGAGTTTTAAAACTCATTTTATCCCAACCTATTCAAGGATTTTGCATAATATTGGAAAATTCGCAAGTTCGGGTAACATTTTGGTGGATAACTTGCAAAACAAGTTATGTCCCCAAACTTTCAAAACAGCTTGAACAAATAAGCTATGTTCATCATTTCAAATTAAAACTTGAACAATGAACATTGTTCATGATTTTCAAAACCCAAGCGTGAACATACGCCAAATTTGTTCGCTTTTCAAAACCGTTCGCAAAACGAGCCGAACTTGTGCGTTTTCTAGCAAAATTGTCAAAACCTCTTCATTTTGGGTTTCAAACCAAATGTTTTGATATACTTTGGGATTTCTAAGAAATTCTACCAAAAAACTTGAATGAAAAAGGGATGGTGTGACGTATGTCTCTCCATTGCCCCGATTGTACGAATGCGTGACATATGTCTCGTCGTTCGGACAATCGTCATTCCTTTTTTCAACGTATCCGACCATACCAAACCAAATCTTGGCCCCTTATGGTCAATCCGAACCTTTTGGTCCCCCGTGGCCATTAGATTCAATCCCCCGACTCGTTGGAGTCACCCCGGTCAATGATCGACTCGATTGAGTCCATTGTACCTCTTTTGGTCCCAACGCGACCAAATCGAACCCTCTTACCCAACGGACATGTTTTACCTATTCTAAGCGCGATTCGTAAACAAACGCTTAAGCCTCCCATGCGCGAGCATACAAGCTAATACGCTTAAGTCTCCCATACGCGAGCATACAAGCTACGTTTAATCGCAAGAATACGGTCAAAATATCGTCCATTTAACCAACTTTAAGTTCTTTACTAAAGAACTACGTACGCTTTGAATTCTCCGACTACCGGGAGATACGTAGGAGCAAGATCGACATCTTGTCAAGCGCAATAATAAAAACTTTCTTTTTTTCTTTCGTTTGTTTTCATCTCTTTTCCCCCCTTTTTTAGTATATTTTCTTTTGACATAGATAAGCATGCGCGCAAAACATTTAAAAACAATTTAAGCTTTAGCCAAATAGAAGGTTCCCGTTGAGTACAACAGACGTGAGGGGTGCTAATACCTTCCCCTTGCGTAACCGACTCCCGAACCCGACAATGGTTGCGATGACCAATCCTTTTCCTCATCGTCAAGGGTTTTATTATCGTTTCCCTTTCAAATAAAAAAACTTAAGGGTTTATCAACGTTCCCTTTACACAAAAACTTTGGTGGCGACTTCACAAAGGCCCTCCGAGCGTTCGCGGACGTCCTCGGAGGATTGCGCGTTTTTTAAACGAGGTGCGCTCAGCTGGCGACTTCACTGAGGACCCTTTTCCCACTAGCGAGTCAAGCCTAACCTATTTGGTTTTAAGCCAATTGTTTTTATTTTTCTTTGCGCGCCATGCTTTTATTTTATTTATCTATTTTATATCTATGCTTTATGTTTATAATTGCTTTATTTTGCTTTATATTCATATCATATATATATCAAATGCGGGGGTTACTTGAGTGATGTTACTCCACATTGTTCGGGTTAATGCCGGACGTGTGAGGCTCTCTACCCGAGCTTGAGGAAAAAACTAAGTTAGAAGGAGGTTGTGAGCAGAAGCCCGCGTTGACGTATGTCCGTGAGGTAGGATGCCCAACCCCACTTAGAGGAGATTTTCACGTGGAATTAATTGAAGTCATGTCGACGTATGTCCATAGACAACCCTAATTCCATGTGAGATCTATGACTCTAAGGACCTCTTCTTAGGGATTTCACCTTTTAGAGCCTACACGTGAGGATGGGAGGGAAGTTCCGAACTTTCATAAACCATACTTATGCATATCACCCGTTCGCATTCATTCATGTTTATTACATTGTGTTTTATTTTATCAGGGGCAATCAACAATTATTTTATTACTTGTTTTTATATGCATAATCATAGTTGGGGATAGGAATGGCCAATGTGTTGAGAGGTAGCTTTTTTTTTTCAAAATTCAAGTACTTCGCAGAGCGAAGGTACTTCGCAGTGCGAAGTACGCGAATTTTGTCAGCCCAGTTTTCAAAATGGCTGACCCTTCATTTACTCCCTCTCAACCACCCATTTCCACTATCCTTTTATCCAACCGTTTTTCTTCTTTTCTTTAAACTCTTAAAGCAAAAAAAAACAGCTTTTTTTGTGCCATAACAAAAAATCTCAAAGCTAAAAAAAAAAAAAAGAAAGGGTGAGCATACCCATTTGTGAATCTTCCCACCATTAATTTCGTGTTATTTTATTCAGAACCAACTACCAGGTATGATTTCCTTTCTTCTTTTCCTCTATTCATCTCTAGTTCGTATTACAACTGTTTAGGGGTTTTAGGGTTTCTAATTTTAAAGTTCCCATGTTAGAGTTTAAGTTCATAATAAGCTGCATTTAGTCCCTAGTTTGCTATATTAGGTTGAGATTAAGTAAGCATGCAGTATGGGTATCTAAAACCAACCTGTTTCTTTCAATTCCCATTTTGTTTTTTTTGAAAACCCATTTACAAAAATTGAAAGAAGGAGGTTGTTAAGTGTTTCTTTTTGATACCCAGCCGTGATTCTAAGGTCATTTATCTACATGCATTGGATTTTAGAGAAAAGGCTTAAACCAAGAGGTGTAGGTGCAGGTTTCTGGGGTTTTGCTGTCATGGTCGCAGAGCAAAGTTCAACTTCGCACTGCGACCGTTTCTGGGCAACCCAGAATTTTTCGAACACCTTCGCACTGCGAACATGCCTTCGCAGTGCGACTGTAGCAGAAACAGAACCTATGTTTTTCTCATTTTTTCCTTCCAATTCCATTCGTTTCACCTCATATCACTTTTAATCACTTGCAATCATACTGACTTTGTCATTTTCCTTGCAGATGGCACCAAGACCAGCAGGAAAACGCTCGAGGGGTGAAGCATCGGGATCTAGACCCCAAGGGGGATTCGACGCCTCTCGTTTCCTAAGTCTCCGGAACCAAGAGAGATACGAAGAGCTTCTTGGCAGGACCTTCTGGCCTGAGAGGCAGTTTATTATAAACGAGAGGGGCACCTGGAGAGAGTTGGCCCGATTGATAAACCAACGTCGGTGGGGAGTTTTGGTAAACCCTCCGCTAAAGCTCAATTATGACATAATCCGGGAATTTTACGCGAACGCCATTCCCGTGGATCCGGAGGGAGAGTTCGCATATCAGACCATGGTGCGTGGTCGGATCATTAGATTCGATCGCGACGCCATCAACACTTACCTCGGAGACCCCTTCCAATTGGAAAATGACGAACTTTGTGCTTTCCATAAGCACCAAAACCGTGGTAATTGGAACCACGATCTCTACGCCCAGACCATCTTCCAATCCGGAAAGGGCTATGAGCTCAATGCGGCGGGGCAGCCCACAAAAGCCCTCAAGAACAACCTCACCACTTATGCTCAAGTCATTTTCCACCTTATAGTCCACAATATAAAACCTAAGAGCCATACCTCCTCCACCACCTTGGACGTGACCCCCCTAATCTACTATATCCTCACCAGTAAACAAGTAGATGTGGCCAGGGCAATTTGCCAGGAGATTAAGATAGTGGTCGAGAGTGGCATCAAGCCACCAGCGAAGAAGATGTGCCCGCTTGCTTTCCCGGGTCTTATCATGGGACTCTGCCGGGAAGCCCGAGTAGCCATCCCTCCTCATGTGTCCGAGACCATAAAGAACCCAATCACAGATGAGTATATCTCCAGACACTGCACAGGGAGGAGAGCGGCGAGGGTACAACAGCCACGGCCTAGACCTCCACCAGCATCAGGGGATCATCACACTTGCACTTTCATATTGGAGCAGAATGCTTCCACCCATCGATACATGACCATGATGCATGATTCCATGTATCGTCTTCAGAGGCAGCTGGGTAGGCCGACAGATCCCGACGATCAGATACCGACACCCCAGATGTTCGCAGCTCACGGTCGTTGGCCCGGGGATAGGCCAGAGTATTCAGAGGCTGGAGGCAGTGGTGCAGCGGCCGGAGGCCAGGGAGGAGATGACGAGGATGAGGACGAGGATGACGAGGATGAGGAGACTGAGGATGATGAGACTTTCACTCCTTGAGTGGCCTTTTTCTTTCTTTTTTTTATTATGCTTTCTCATGTTTTGTTGTTTATGTTTATGTCATTTTTCTCGTACACTCTTTAGAAGTTTTCTATGTTTGATACTTTGTAGCTATATATTTGTACTCTTATTTTGTTATTCGAGTATGTTTGCTTTTATTGCTTAACCTTTGCCTCATCATCATGCCTACTTAATTTTAATATGCGTAAATGTCGAAATTTTTAATCTTCCTGCAACGGATTAAGCCAAAGTTTTTTAACCATAGACGAATGGTAATGATAAATTTGATTAATTTTCGCAAAGCTAAAAAGCATGTTTCCTATTTTTCCATGATTAAACTTGAAAGAAGAATGTGTATTCCATACCAAGTTATACCATACATTTTGCGTTATTAATATGTTTGTTCTGTGAACCATTTAGAACCAGCCAGATGTGAGGAATCCTCAAAGTCATCATAATACATATGCAGGAGACCGACATTTTTGTTTAGCTCGATCTTTTTATGTTAAATCTGAATTTTCTTTTTTAATTGCATAAAAGTATTGACATGATCAAGGCATTTGTTTGAAAACGAGAGAAAACAATCAACCACAAACAGCCCACCCTGTGAGAAGTGAGTATTTGTTAAACCCCTTCGAGCCTAACAAATCAGAATTTTTAACTATGAACTGCCAACTTTCATAAGCTCAACTGCTTAATGAGATTGCCGGAGTTTGTAAAAAATGTTTTCAGTTCATAGTTAAAACATCACTGAATTCTGATAATTTCCTTTCAATTTTTGAACCCTTAAACCATCATGATTAGTGTCCCTTGCCAAAAGAGGAAGGAACATTCAATTAGGGCATCATATTGAAACAAATTGGGGAGAAAAGGGAGGTTGTGAAAAGTCAAGCAACGTTGAATTTCTTAATTGATCTTGACAACCAAAGAAAAGAAAGAAAGAAAGAAAAGCAAACCAAGAAAAAGAAAAGAGAAAAGAAAAAAAAGAAGATCAATAAAATCCAAGAGTTGTCGAGATCAAAGAGAGAGCGTTTGTAAGTCACCAAAAATGGTGATTTGGACAAGAAAGGTATAAGTTAGAAAGAATGTTCCTCCTTGCTTGGCCATTTGAATTCAATTTCCCCACATATGACATTTCTTTGTAACCTAGCCAAATTACAACCCTCAAAGACCTTTTGATCAATGCTTTCATGTTTTTAAGAAACAATAATTGGATGGACACATAACTCGATCGGAATGTTAGCAGACTTGCCGGATGAGTGTTCATTACCCCTCACATTAATATTCAGTCTGTTCTTTTACTTAAATGAGTGATAGGTTGGTTCATTGATAGACATGTTATTAATTTGAACTGTACGATATGATTTTTTATGTGGTATTTATTTCAAATTTTTCAGTACAATCTCGGAATAATAGGGGCATCAAAATTGCATGCGCAAATTTCATATGAACCAACCATCAAAGCCCGACCTCGCTCGGCACCTAACAATAAAACCCAATATTCAAAAGCATCCCCAGCAATAAAGCCCAATTTTCATTGGCACCCACAATTTTAAACCAAAAACCCGATTGTACCCAGTGCACAAATCATTCAAGGCCCAACCATGCTTAGCACTCTCCCTACAATTTACAAAGAGCCCAATTGTCATTGACATTCCTCAAACATCCAACAAAAGGGCCCAATTGGCATCAGCAATCCCAAATACGATTAAAGGAGCCACACCTTTGGGGCAGGTCACCTCCCCATTAACAAAATTCTTCCCAAGCGAAGTCTTTTACTTTTGTCAAAATTTCCATTTTTATGATAGTGTAAAAAAAAAATTTCCAAGAAAACTTACGTGGAATCTTTTATGTTGAATAACAAATGCATTTTCTCTAAATTGTGAGTACTTAAAAGCGTGCATCAATATCTATCCATAGAATAGATAAACCTCGCAGGCCAAGCACGTTTAATTGCCAAAGGGATTTCTGGTCATCGGTGAATCAAAAAGGAATATCCTCGTCGAATCGAGAGCTTGAAGGGACGATTCAAGCCAGACTGACCAACCAAAGCACAAGCATCCCCAGCGGAACCAACAGTTCTGCTCCTCAGCGGTTTAGCATGATTTACCCAGCGGATTAACAATCCCCACGAGGTATTTATCCTTTATCAATTATCACGGTCTTACCCCGTCCATATTCAAATGTATCCCCTAAGACGTCATCCCCACAAGGATTACCGAATGTTTATACCGGTCCACTTTTTACCTTGCCGGTCTAATCTCGTCTCATCAAGTTTATCAGTCGTACAAGAGGAACAAAATTCCCCAGTCGAAGTACCCTAAACATCCAAACACCAAACAAGGCTGGATATCGATCATGCTTCCAAAATGATCCTTATATCCCCATGAAGCCAAACCTTATTGACATCCCCCAGGGAGTCTCAACCCAAAACAAAAGTCCAATCATCATTGGCAGACCAACACAAATCCCCAGGAAAAACCCGACCTTGCTCGGCATCCAATCTTAACTCCCAGCATTCAACATGCATCCCACATATCATGCATAACATAACACACGCATCATGTCAATTTCATTCATGCATGCATATCCAAATCACACATATCATGCATTTCATATTCATGTCATGCATCCTCAGCGAGGATTCTCCAGTGAGTATCACATATTCACCAGCATCCATCAACAGTTAAGCAAGTGTTCCCCAGTGAACCTCCTTCACAAACTGTCCCCAATTCCCCCAGCGGAAATCTTTGATTGAGTCTATCTCATATCATATTGCATTGCATATCATACTGCATAAAACAACATGAAGCATGTCATGCATCATACAATCATGTTTCCTTTTTCAACAATCTAAGTACTAGCCATGCCTAGAGACGATTACACTATCCCAACAGTGGTAGACCCTATTTCCCCAGTTAAGTCTAAGCACCTGTTCAGGCGACGACTTTTTCAGATCCAATCACCTAATTAGGTGGTGATCATTCCAGATTAAGGCCACCTGTTTAGGTGACGATCCTTTATTTTTGTCCGATCAAACTACCTGTTTAGGTGGCAATCTTTTACCTTTTCGAACGTTCATACACGTCTCGTAAAGTTTTTTCTTTTACCTTTCGAGCGTTCATACACGTCTCGTAGGTTTTACCTTTTCGAGCGTTCATACACGTCTCGTAAAGTTTTTCTTTTACCTTTCGAGCGTTCATACACGTTTCGTAGGTTTTACCTTTTCGAGCGTTCATACACGTCTCGTAAAGTTTTTTTTTTCTTTTACCTTTCGAGCGTTCATACACGTCTCGTAGGTTTTACCTTTTCGAGCGTTCATACACGTCTCATAAAGTTTTTCTTTTACCTTTCGAGCGTTCATACACGTCTCGTAGGTTTTACCTTTCCGAGCGTTCATACACGTCTCGTAAAGTTTTTTCTTTTACCTTTCGAGCGTTCATACACGTCTCGTAGGTTTTACCTTTTCGAGCGTTCATACACGCCTCGTAAAGTTTTTTTCTTTTACCTTTCGAGCGTTCATACACGTCTCGTAGGTTTTACCTTTTCGAGCGTTCATACACGTCTCGTAAAGTATTTTTTTTACCTTTCGAGCGTTCATACACGTCTCGTAGGTTTTACCTTTTCGAGCGTTCATACACGTCTCGTAAAGTTTTTTCTTTTACCTTTCGAGCGTTCATACACGTCTCGTAGGTTTTACCTTTTCGAGCGTTCATACACGTCTCGTAAAGTTTTTCTTTTACCTTTCAAGCGTTCATACACGTCTCGTAGGTTTTACCTTTTCGAGCGTTCATACACGTCTCGTAAAGTTTTTTTCTTTTACCTTTCGAGCGTTCATACACGTCTCGTAGGTTTTACCTTTTCGAGCGTTCATACACGTCTCGTAAAGTTTTTCTTTTACCTTTCGAGCGTTCATACACGTCTCGTAGGTTTTACCTTTTCGAGCGTTCATACACGTCTCGTAAAGTTTTTCTTTTACCTTTCGAGCGTTCATACACGTCTCGTAGGTTTTACCTTTCGAGCGTTCATACACGTCTCGTAGGTTTTACCTTTTCGAGCGTTCATACACGTCTCGTAAAGTTTTTCTTTTACCTTTCGAGCGTTCATACACGTCTCGTAGGTTTTACCTTTTCGAGCGTTCATACACGTCTCGTAAAGTTTTTTTTCTTTTACCTTTCGAGCGTTCATACACGTCTCGTAGGTTTTACCTTTTCGAGCGTTCATACACGTCTCGTAAAGTTTTTTTTCTTTTACCTTTCGAGCGTTCATACACGTCTCGTAGGTTTTACCTTTTCGAGCGTTCATACACGTCTCGTAAAGTTTTTTTTCTTTTACCTTTCGAGCGTTCATACACGTCTCGTAGGTTTTACCTTTTCGAGCGTTCATACACGTCTCGTAAAGTTTTTTCTTTTACCTTTCGAGCGTTCATACACGTCTCGTAGGTTTTACCTTTTCGAGCGTTCATACACGTCTCGTAAAGTTTTTTCTTTTACCTTTCGAGTGTTCATACACGTCTCGTAGGTTTTACCTTTTCGAGCGTTCATACACGTCTCGTAAAGTTTTTCTTTTACCTTTCGAGCGTTCATACACGTCTCGTAGGCCTTTTCTCTTGCGAACGTTCATACACGTTTCGTAAGTCTTTATTTTCGAGCGTTCATACACGTCTCGCAGATTGAAATCACCTGATTAGGTGACAATCTTTTTCTCTTCAGATCTAATCGCCTAACCCTTTGAGCGTTCATACACGTCTCAAATGTTTAAGTGACGATCTTTTACTTTGCTTTCGTACCGCGAAGGACAAAATTCGGGTCCTTCTTTTACTTAATTGATCTTCGCAAAGAGTTCACGAGATGCCCTCGGCACTCACACACTCTATGCAAAGACACAATTAAGTAGGGGCAGCTGTAGTACCCCAATTTTGTCCTAAGCCTTTCAAAAACAAAAAAATCAAAAAAATCAAAGAGGGGAAAAAAGTCAAAGTCAACCAAAGTCAACAAAAAGTCAACATTTCAAAAATGATGACTTCGCACTGCGAAGGTCACTTCGCACTGCGAAGTCTGCGATTTTTCTGCAGATTTTTGGTTTCTTTGATTTAATTCCAGAATTTGTTGCACATCATTTGCATATTTATTTTAATCAGCATTCATGGCTAATTGGGCCAAGCAAAACCAGAAATGAGAGACTTGCCATTAATGCCAAGGTAGGAAGCTTTTTCTTCCAACCTAGCATGTGACAAGCAAGTGGGCTTGCCCTTGGGCAGCTCTTGTCCTTCCCAAGTGACCTGTTAACCACCCCAAGGTTGCCAGCCACCTGCTTGAAGTCTTTCTTCCTGCTTGCTCCCCCAAAACCAGTCAAACCCAGCTGGATTTTTCACTTGCAAAAGTCATGAGTGCCTACCCTGTTTTTGCAGCAACTTTTCACCCCTCACACCAGCCACATATAGCCTTTTGCATCCCCCAATCTCTGCACATCACAGTGCACGTTTTTATTGATCAACCATTGAGATTGCAAGGATCAATCCCCAAGCTTGGCCAATTGCAATTCAGCCATGTTCATCATCATTTCTATCCAAAGACCTTTGATTTTGTGGCTGAAATCAGTCAAACCTTTAACCCTTGGCACAAGGCAGAGTTGCCTCTATCCATTAGCATTAAATGCAAAGCCAAATAGCCTGAATTTAGCCCACAAATCAGCTAGGTCCTATGGATTTTCATCATTACTTGAGATTGCATTTTGGCCTATAAATAGAGAGAGGCAAGGCAAGATGCAATGCAGCATGAATTAAGCAGAAAAATACAGCAATTCAAAGAGAATTTACACACAAAGAAACACTACTCAAACACCAGAAAAAACCAAAGAAACACAAAGCTTTGCCAAGTTCAAAGTTCATATCCAATATTCAAAACCTTTGCAAGAACCTTCAACCAATTCAAATCCATTGCAACTGGAGCTTTGCTAAGGATTTCTGTAAGTTTCTAAGCCTTTGTTTTGCATTTACAATTGTGCTTGCATAGCAATTTTGGTCCAAAACCTTTTTGTTCTAAAAACCCCTTTTGAATTTCAAAAGAAATCCCAAGGTTTTCAAAACATCAAAACTGGTTGGTCCAGCCCTTTTTATTGCAAAAACTCAAATCTTTTCACTCACCTAAAAGGTCCTGAGTGTGTTCAGAAGTTGTTTCTGAACAAAAGTTCAGAAACAGCTTCTGAACTCAAAAATTCGCATTGTTCGCAGTGCGAAGTCATGGTCGCAGAGCGACCATGACAGAACTCAGAATCTGAGTTTAGGTGCCCAAATGGCATTTTTTTGAGGTTCTAGCCCAAGAGCTCAGAACCTAGGAGTTTTAAAACTCATTTTATCCCAACCTATTCAAGGATTTTGCATAATATTGGAAAATTCGCAAGTTAGGGTAACATTTTGGTGGATAACTTGCAAAACAAGTTATGTCCCCAAACTTTCAAAACAGCTTGAACAAATAAGCTATGTTCATCATTTCAAATTAAAACTTGAACAATGAACATTGTTCATGATTTTCAAAACCCAAGCGTGAACATACGCCAAATTTGTTCGCTTTTCAAAACCGTTCGCAAAACGAGCCGAACTTGTGCGTTTTCTAGCAAAATTGTCAAAACCTCTTCATTTTGGGTTTCAAACCAAATGTTTTGATATACTTTGGGATTTCTAAGAAATTCTACCAAAAAACTTGAATGAAAAAGGGATGGTGTGACGTATGTCTCTCCATTGCCCCGATTGTACGAATGCGTGACGTATGTCTCGTCGTTCGGACAATCGTCATTCCTTTTTTCAACGTATCCGACCATACCAAACCAAATCTTGGCCCCTTATGGTCAATCCTAACCTTTTGGTCCCCCGTGGCCATTAGATTCAATCCCCCGACTCGTTGGAGTCACCCCGGTCAATGATCGACTCGATTGAGTCCATTGTACCTCTTTGGTCCCAACGCGACCAAATCGAACCCTCTTACCCAACGGACATGTTTTATCTATTCTAAGCGCGATTCGTAAACAAACGCTTAAGCCTCCCATGCGCGAGCATACAAGCTAATACGCTTAAGTCTCCTATACGCGAGCATACAAGCTACGTTTAATCGCAAGAATACGGTCAAAATATCGTCCATTTAACCAACTTTAAGTTCTTTACTAAAGAACTACGTACGCTTTGAATTCTCCGACTACCGGGAGATACGTAGGAGCAAGATCGACATCTTGTCAAGCGCAATAATAAAAACTTTCTTTTTTTCTTTCGTTTGTTTTCATCTCTTTTCCCCCTTTTTTAGTATATTTTCTTTTGACATAGATAAGCATGCGCGCAAAACATTTAAAAACAATTTAAGCTTTAGCCAAATAGAAGGTTCCCGTTGAGTACAACGGACGTGAGGGGTGCTAATACCTTCCCCTTGCGTAACCGACTCCCGAACCCGACAATGGTTGCGATGACCAATCCTTTTCCTCATCGTCAAGGGTTTTATTATCGTTTCCCTTTCAAATAAAAAAACTTAAGGGTTTATCAACGTTCCCTTTACACAAAAACTTTGGTGGCGACTTCACAAAGGCCCTCCGAGCGTTCGTGGACGTCCTCGGAGGATTGCGCGTTTTTTAAACGAGGTGCGCACACATCGGATGTTCCGAGAAGAGTATTTATATGCCGACAAGTGATACGACGGAAGGTGTGGCTCTGTCTGAATTGATTAACCGCACCCATCAGTTAATTCAATTTATTTGTGCTCAAGATAAAGGATTTTATGTCATGCTCACTGTGGCTTCAGAATCAGAGTTAAGTCCCAGTGATATTCCCATTGTGAATGAGTACTTAGATGTTTTTCCTTCTGAAGTAACTAGTCTGCCTCCAGAGCGTGAGGTGGAATTCTCTATTGATTTAATTCCAGGAGCGGTGCCAGTATCTGTGGCACCGTATAGAATGTCACCTACAGAACTTAAAGAGCTGAAAACTCAACTTGAGGAGTTAATCCAGAAGCATTTTATTAGACCCAGTGTGTCACCTTGGGGTGCTCCAGTTCTGTTAGTCAAGAAAAAAGATGGAAGCATGAGGCTGTGTATAGACTACCGTCAACTGAATAAAGTGACTATCAAAAACAAATATCCCCTTCCCAGAATTGATGATCTCCTAGACCAGCTTAAAGGAGCAACATTATTTTCAAAAATTGATCTTCGGTCAGGTTATCATCAGATTCGCATTAAATCTTCAGATGTGTCTAAAACGGCGTTTCGAACGCGTTATGGGCACTATGAATTTCTGGTTATGCCTTTCGGTGTAAGTAATGCTCCAGTAGTATTTATGGATTATATGAACATGATATTTCAGCCTTATCTGGATCAATTTGTGGTGATTTTTATAGATGATATTTTGATCTATTCCAAAGATCCTCAGGAACATGCTCAGCACTTGAGAATTGTTTTGAATGTCCTCAGAGATAAGCAGTTGTATGCTAAGTTCAGCAAGTGTGAGTTCTGGTTATCTGAGATTAAGTTTTTGGGTCACGTTATTTCTCAAGGAGGAGTAGCCGTCGATCCGTCTAAAGTTGAAGTCGTTCTCAGTTGGGAAAGACCCAAGAATGTGGCTGAAGTCAGGAGCTTTTTAGGCTTGGCAGGATATTATCGAAGGTTTATCATGAAGTTTTCTCAGATTGCCTTGCCTCTGTCACGCCTCACCAGAAAAGACGTGCCCTTTATTTGGGACGAAGAATGCGAAGAGAGCTTCAGAGTCTTAAAAAGAAAATTGACTAAAGCACCAGTGTTGGCAATACCAGATCCTGAAAGGAGATACACCGTTTTCTGCGATGCATCCTCTAAGGGACTGGGTAGTGTTCTTATGCAAGGGGAAAATGTGATAGCTTATGCATCCAGACAGCTCAAGACTCATGAAGAGAATTATCCCACCCATGATCTTGAGTTAGCAGCTATAGTATAATTTACATTGAAGATATGGAGACATCATTTGTATGGTGCACAATTTGATTTGTTCAGTGATCATAAAAGTTTGAAATACTTGTTTGACCAACGAGACCT
The DNA here is from genome assembly GCA_018208015.1 of Medicago ruthenica. Classification (NCBI taxonomy): domain Eukaryota; kingdom Viridiplantae; phylum Streptophyta; class Magnoliopsida; order Fabales; family Fabaceae; genus Medicago; species Medicago ruthenica. The sequence goes on from WNNG01000222.1 coordinate 101,351, forward strand.
TAACATGAGGCAGAGGCGATGGATGGAATACTTAAAAGATTTCGATTTCGATTTGAAATACCACCCAGGAAAGGCAAACGTGGTAGCAGATGCTTTGAGTCGAAAGGCTTTAGTTAAGGCTGAAGTGATGATGCATACTTGTGGGTTATATGAAAAGTTTAGGGATCTTAATCTCCATGTTACCGAGTTGGAAGGTGGCATCTTGTTGAACAAGTTAGAGATTTCGTGCGATCTACGATCTAGGATTGCACAAGCGCAATCTATGGATATGGATCTCCAAAGAAGAGTTGGCCAACCGGAGTTTTCTTTAGCACATGATGGAACGCTACTGTTTGAAGGAAGAGTTTATGTTCCGAATGATTCAGAATTGAAAAGGTTGATTTTAGAAGAGGCGCACAAGAGCAGTTTTAGTATTCATCCAGGTACAACCAAGATGTATCAAGATTTGAAGAGAGATTATTGGTGGCCTAGCATGAAGAAGGACATTGCGGAATTTGTGTCGCGATGCATTGTATGTCAGCAGGTGAAGATTGAACATCAAAGGCCTGCAGGAATGTTAGTACCCTTGGAAATTCCTCAATGGAAATGGGAAGAGATAACTATGGATTTTGTGAGTGGATTGCCTCGAACACAGCGAGGACATGACTCCATTTGGGTAATAGTGGACCGGTTAACCAAGTCTGCTCATTTCTTACCAGTTAAGACTACTTACCGAGCCTCTCAGTACGCCGAATTGTTTATTTCTGAGATAGTGAAACTCCATGGTGTACCTGTTAGTATTGTGTCTGATAGAGATCCGATCTTCACATCCCACTTTTGGAAAGCTTTTCAGAAAGCTCTAGGGACGAGATTAAAGATGAGCACGTCCCATCATCCTCAAACAGACGGTGTAACACCCCGGATTTTTAATCCAAGACATTACGTCTAGATGGTTAGAAATCTACATTTTTTTTTTGTTTATCAAGAGATGATTGAATTACTCAATTAAACAAGATAAATTACATTAAAATTAATGAACTTCAAAAGTTATTTTAAATTACATTTTAAGAAAACCCAAATTTATTCCCCGTGTGCGTGCAAGTCAAACACCATTTTTGCTTCAAATCTTCAAACTCATCAATACCTAAAATGTTGGTTGTAAGGGGTCAGTATTCCTAAACCACAAAAATACAATCATATAGACATAAAAACACAAGATAAGAAAACAGTAAAACACTCACCACATAAAAGTCAAAACCTCAATAGAAATAAAGGAAATTAAAATATGAACTTTATGCAAATGATGCATGAGATGCAACTAGACCATGATCCGGATATCGCCCCAATTGGCACAAGAATAAATCGCCCCATTTGGCACAATAATAAATCGCCCCATTTGGCACAAGAATAAATCGCCCTATTTGGCACAAGAATAAATCGCCCCATTTGGCACAAGAATAAATCTCCCCATTTGGCAACCTATGACACAACTACATGCCATGTTATGCATGTTATGCACTCTTTAAAATCATCACTACTTTTACCAAATAGAATAAAATTCCAACTTCCTTCCAAAATTTTCATCAAACCTCTTTTCTCAAAACAACAAGCAAAATCACAACATAATGCCATGCTATGCCACAAAGAATGAGACTCTTTCACACTACGCATGATATGCCACAAAAACTATTCTCTATCTCTTTACTTATATTAAAGTTTCCACTTTTATTAGGAAAAGAGCTCCACTACCAACTTAGCCTATGAGTTTATAACTACATGATTGTACGGAATACCGCCCTTACCTTGGGTGCTTTTCCTTCGACACAAAACATCCCTAAGATTGATTCCGCACCAACCGCACGAGCAATATTATGAGGTGCTACACGGAATTAAAAGTACAAATGGAGAGGTTGATAATGGTATTTTGAGAGAAGGTGAAATCTTAAGGAAAAAGACTTAACATATGAACAATGGAATGGAAGAGGAAAACAACAAGATTTTACCTTAAGGCCTACTAAAGAGTAGAGTGGATGGAGACTGAGAATTTTGATGAGCAAGGTGATGATGATGATTATGTGTGAATGGAATTATTATTATTTTTGTGGAGAATTGATTATGCCTTTCCTTTTTTTTTTTGTTTGTTCTCTCTTACAGACTAATCTCGTGTATAACTATTGTGTAGATGAGAATGATTTGAAATATTGAGAGTCTAATGGATTAATGAAGGAAACGTTACCATATCAAAGGGTATTAAGGTGGAAATTAATGGGAATGAAAGCAATGTTTAAGAGGGAATAGTCTTGGTCAAAGGTATACATAAATTAGCATGAAGGGGAAAATACTATAATAACTACACGGCATGAAGGGAAAATACATAAATTAGCATGAAGGGAAATTAATACTATATTACTATAGTGTTTATACTATGATAACATATTCTATGGGACACTAATCAATTAAACAAATAAATTTAGTCAACTCTCCTAAAATCAAATAACCAACAATTGGAAAGCATTTATATAATTAACTCCAACTTTTGTCAACAATTTCATAACATATTTTCTCTCTTTGTTTAATTACTCTTAATTAACGGTTTGTAAAGGAAAATTAAAAGGGGAATAATACAATGATCATGAAAGTCATAGCTTAAAAGGAATTGAATTCAATTAAAAAAAATGGCATTGCTTAGATTCGAACTCGCAACACAAAGGAGAGCAACAAAATTCTTTACCATCAAGACCAATGTAGAAATTCAATTAATAATTCCAGAAAATTTTAGATACGTTTTAGTTATTGGTTTCTTTCTAACAATCAGCTGCATCTCATCTAGAAAATTAGTCACTACTATTTGTATATTTCATTTGTTTTAAATAAATAAAATTCACACAACACACACCAAATAAAATCAAGTAAAAACAACTTAATTCAAATATTTAATTTAAAATTTTAGGGCGTTACATTACTAACCCCCAAAAGAAAAGTTTCGTCCTCGAAACTAGAAAGATAAAATATTAAATTCAGGTTCCGTCATTAAATAAAATCTTCGTAGAGTAAGATTGGTAAAAATGACTTCATAAAAAAAACAAGTTAAAATATTTTAACAAATAAATAGGATAAAATATTTATCTATACATTAAGATGAAAATTCAAGGGTCTTACATTCTACCCACCAAAAAAAATAGTTTCGTCCACGAAACTAGACAATAGAAAAATATTAAGACATTGTTTACGAAAACTCCTTAAAAAAAATAAAAATAATCCATAGTCAAAAACTATTTTTAAATAATTTTCAAAAGATGAAGATTTTATGTTAATTACTCCTTTGAATGGTTAACAAGATTAGAAAATTTGAATACTAAAAAAAAATAAACATGTTAGGAAAAATAAAACTCTACTTTTCCGCTGCGCACTCTGATGTCAAATGAATATGGCAAACTTCAGTGAATTTTCGATCATAAAAAGAAATAAAAAAAAAAATATCCAGGTTAACACCAACAATTAAATAGTTCCTAAGAATGTAGGTTTTAGATAAGAAAATAATCAATAGAAACTTAAGGAAAATAATACCTTGGGCAAATATAAATTTCCCTCTATTTTTTTTTTAAAAACAAAATAAAGTAAAAGGTTATAACAAAATTGCTTCAAGAAGATGAGTTCAAAATAGTTTAAACACTTTGTATCTAGATTCAAGTCATATCATAAACTTGAGGAATTAATAAGTGAGGATAGCTAAAACTTTGAAAATTCCATATTATGGTAAATATTTAAATCCAATTATTGGTCGCCTATCGTTTCCACATAAGATGTTATATTAATTTCACCCACTTTGACAGTTGTTGAGACTGATCAATTCAATCACTATGATTCGTCAACTATTAGCAAGAGATTGAGGTGGGCCAGTCCCTCAAGTTGTCAATAGTAAGACATGAATCATAATAATGTTACAGACCATCCTACGACAACTGTCATACCATTTGTTACGTGCAATTAGAGTTCACTAAATTCTCATTAGTCATCAAGACTATTTCCTCACACTCCTCGTAAAAATAATGCGGTTTATGACATCTAAGATCAAGACTTCATGACTAGAGCCTAAATCACACACTCATCAACTAAGGAAACCATTTAGACAAGATTCAAGAGGTGTTGAGGCACACAATCTATTTAGAAAAATGATGAGTTATCTTATTTCTATATTTTAACCGAGACAAAAAAATGTTTCTATAGTCTATAATTAACTCTAGGGTTCCAAGCACTATAATATTTGAATTAGCATCATATCACAACGAGATTAGATAACAAAGTCAATAGAATAGAATCATCAACTACACAGCAAGCAGAATACACATACATACAAGACATATCCGAATGGCACAGACTCACAATATCCATTCATACCAAACAACAAACCCTTTTATTTTCTCTCGATCTATCCATGCAAAAATTTAACTTTAACAAGGACTATGTTTCTTTTAATCATCTTAAATTCGTCAACATGTTTCATCAACTTAAAAAAAACATTAAAGCTGAAAGATAATCAACCCAATGACAAGAGGCATGCACACATAAGACACAACTATACAACTTTTTAGATTTCAAGAACTCACAATCACAAACATGGTTGGCACGCATGATATATAATTTTTAATATAATCGAAAATCAACCATCACAACTTTCGCACTTTCAACAACAAGATTTCATCGCACAAATTGTACTAGATCTTTTGTTCAATACTTTCTTTAACCATATCTAAAATCAACTAACACCATTCATTTACGCTAATTCATAAACTCCATTTCCTCTTAATACATATTAAATTCAACTTAATTAAAGAAAATTACCTTAACTTCTTAAAATTTATTTTATTAACTTTTACAATCTATAAAATCCAGAACAAATATCATTAAAAATAGAGAATTTCAAAAATGAATAGTAAACTGAAAATAAATATTCGAGAGGAAAAATGCAGGAACACTACTATCGGAAAAGAAAGAGAATAATAATGAGAACATTTTTTTAAAATATACATCAACATTTTTTTTAAGTCAAAACAACACATCGTAGAAAAAAAATTCAAAAGAACACAAAAGTCAATTTATACATCACTTATCATTAAAATATTAAAACCATTTAATATTTCACTAGTGACAAACAATAATTTCAAAAACATTTTTTTTAAATAACAATTGCATCCATTAAAATAATTAGAGTAAAAATAAATTAATTTATACACACACAACCATGTTGCAATGGAGAAAAGGTGGCACACTACTATAGGGAAAACAACAACGACAACATTCTTATCAATAACATTTTTTTCTAACAAAAACAGAGACCAAAACCAACCCAATAATTTTAATAAGGAAAATACATAAAAATCGTCTAACACCATATATCTTCATAATTTTTTTTCCCTTTTAAACTGCTAATGATTACTTAAGTCAACTTTCTTCATTCTAATGATTATATTTACTTATTTATTTATTAAAATAAAATTTTTCATATTTAAAACCCCCACACATTAATATTATTTTCTATCAACTCCCGCGTCCTAAACTTTATTTTCCAGAGTTAAACATTATTTTTCATATAGTTTCATTTTTGACAAAATGAAGGTCCTAACCATTACTTTTAAAATCAAATATATACAAAATAAAATAAAAATAAAATTACTACAATTTAGTCTAAGTTAGAAAGACTCTAAGTTATGATCTCAACACTTGGGATTATTCTCATAGTTACTCTTGTTATTATTAAACAATAAGCTCAGTTCGTAAAGTAAATGGTACACAGAAAGGGGTTCCCAGGAAAGAGAGGTGGGTCACTTGGACCGCTTAAATACCAAGGCTTTCCTAGCCAGAATCCCTCCCACACGACCTCTTTACAATACTACACCTTACTTATGTCCTGGGGGTACCTAGAATAATTATAGGGGTTCCTAAAAATTTCTAAGGGACAAAATTTGTTCTACTATTCAATACGATAGGTAAAATTTAAACCATATAGTAAAAGAAATAAATTAATTTCACAAATCACATAAGTATGTGTCATTCAAATGAAGCATTGATAATAATTAATTTTTTATATCAACATCGGTTTCTATAGTTCATGGAAATTTATTACTATTAACGTAAGGAATTATTGTTGAGACAAATCACACTATTAAAATCAATTAATCAATATATACCGTCATTATTACTCATATAAAGTCAAACAAGTAATTCACAATTCAAATTAACAGTTAAAGCATCTATTTTACTAGTGAAATTGTGACAACATTAAAAACATTCAAGAAAAATAAATGTATCTTTTCCCAAATAAATAATCAAGTTGAATCCTTTCAAAAAAAAAAAAATAGTTTTACTATTATTTAAAACATTTATTTTTTTTTCTAAAATAAAAACCATTTGAAAAATTTTAAATTACAAATAGATTAAATATATACATCACACAAGCATACGTCATACAAGGTCGTCCCACCCGAAAAACATTTGTCCGAGGATTATTGCTCTGATACCATATTGTAACACCCCGGATTTTTAATCCAAGACATTACGTCTAGATGGTTAGAAATCTACATTTTTTTTTTGTTTATCAAGAGATGATTGAATTACTCAATTAAACAAGATAAATTACATTAAAATTAATGAACTTCAAAAGTTATTTTAAATTACATTTTAAGAAAACCCAAATTTATTCCCCGTGTGCGTGCAAGTCAAACACCATTTTTGCTTCAAATCTTCAAACTCATCAATACCTAAAATGTTGGTTGTAAGGGGTCAGTATTCCTAAACCACAAAAATACAATCATATAGACATAAAAACACAAGATAAGAAAACAGTAAAACACTCACCACATAAAAGTCAAAACCTCAATAGAAATAAAGGAAATTAAAATATGAACTTTATGCAAATGATGCATGAGATGCAACTAGACCATGATCCGGATATCGCCCCAATTGGCACAAGAATAAATCGCCCCATTTGGCACAATAATAAATCGCCCCATTTGGCACAAGAATAAATCGCCCTATTTGGCACAAGAATAAATCGCCCCATTTGGCACAAGAATAAATCTCCCCATTTGGCAACCTATGACACAACTACATGCCATGTTATGCATGTTATGCACTCTTTAAAATCATCACTACTTTTACCAAATAGAATAAAATTCCAACTTCCTTCCAAAATTTTCATCAAACCTCTTTTCTCAAAACAACAAGCAAAATCACAACATAATGCCATGCTATGCCACAAAGAATGAGACTCTTTCACACTACGCATGATATGCCACAAAAACTATTCTCTATCTCTTTACTTATATTAAAGTTTCCACTTTTATTAGGAAAAGAGCTCCACTACCAACTTAGCCTATGAGTTTATAACTACATGATTGTACGGAATACCGCCCTTACCTTGGGTGCTTTTCCTTCGACACAAAACATCCCTAAGATTGATTCCGCACCAACCGCACGAGCAATATTATGAGGTGCTACACGGAATTAAAAGTACAAATGGAGAGGTTGATAATGGTATTTTGAGAGAAGGTGAAATCTTAAGGAAAAAGACTTAACATATGAACAATGGAATGGAAGAGGAAAACAACAAGATTTTACCTTAAGGCCTACTAAAGAGTAGAGTGGATGGAGACTGAGAATTTTGATGAGCAAGGTGATGATGATGATTATGTGTGAATGGAATTATTATTATTTTTGTGGAGAATTGATTATGCCTTTCCTTTTTTTTTTTGTTTGTTCTCTCTTACAGACTAATCTCGTGTATAACTATTGTGTAGATGAGAATGATTTGAAATATTGAGAGTCTAATGGATTAATGAAGGAAACGTTACCATATCAAAGGGTATTAAGGTGGAAATTAATGGGAATGAAAGCAATGTTTAAGAGGGAATAGTCTTGGTCAAAGGTATACATAAATTAGCATGAAGGGGAAAATACTATAATAACTACACGGCATGAAGGGAAAATACATAAATTAGCATGAAGGGAAATTAATACTATATTACTATAGTGTTTATACTATGATAACATATTCTATGGGACACTAATCAATTAAACAAATAAATTTAGTCAACTCTCCTAAAATCAAATAACCAACAATTGGAAAGCATTTATATAATTAACTCCAACTTTTGTCAACAATTTCATAACATATTTTCTCTCTTTGTTTAATTACTCTTAATTAACGGTTTGTAAAGGAAAATTAAAAGGGGAATAATACAATGATCATGAAAGTCATAGCTTAAAAGGAATTGAATTCAATTAAAAAAAATGGCATTGCTTAGATTCGAACTCGCAACACAAAGGAGAGCAACAAAATTCTTTACCATCAAGACCAATGTAGAAATTCAATTAATAATTCCAGAAAATTTTAGATACGTTTTAGTTATTGGTTTCTTTCTAACAATCAGCTGCATCTCATCTAGAAAATTAGTCACTACTATTTGTATATTTCATTTGTTTTAAATAAATAAAATTCACACAACACACACCAAATAAAATCAAGTAAAAACAACTTAATTCAAATATTTAATTTAAAATTTTAGGGCGTTACATTACTAACCCCCAAAAGAAAAGTTTCGTCCTCGAAACTAGAAAGATAAAATATTAAATTCAGGTTCCGTCATTAAATAAAATCTTCGTAGAGTAAGATTGGTAAAAATGACTTCATAAAAAAAACAAGTTAAAATATTTTAACAAATAAATAGGATAAAATATTTATCTATACATTAAGATGAAAATTCAAGGGTCTTACAGACGGGAGACATTAGAGGATATGTTACGCGCATGCATTCTAGAAGATGGGGGAAGCTGGAATAATCACCTACCTTTGATTGAATTTTCTTACAATAACAGTTACCATTCTAGTATCGGAATGGCACCTTATGAAGCTTTGTATGGTAGGAAGTGTAGAACCCCACTTTGTTGGGCTGAGGTCGGAGATAAGAGCATCTTGGGACCAGAGATCATTCAGGAGACTACTTTGAAGATTAAATCCATTCAGGATAAAATGAGAATAGCCCAAAGTCGCCAGAAAAGTTATGCTGATAAGAGGCGAAGGCCTTTAGAATTTGAAGAATGAGATCATGTGTTCCTCAAAGTCACGCCTAAGTTGGGCCTAAGAGGAGCATTCAGAACCAAGAAACTTTGTCCAAGGTATGTTGGACCATTTCAGATACTTAGACGTGTCGGTCCAGCAGCTTATCAGTTAGCGCTGCCACCGGCCATGTCAGGATTGCATGATGTCTTCCACGTCTCTCAATTAAGGAAATTCATTCCCGATCCTTTTCAACCAGTAGAGCTGGACATTATTGATTTGAGATCAGATTTGACATTTCAACCTGAGCCAGATCAGATAATTGATCGCGATGTTAAGTCCTTGCGGAACAAAGAGATTCCAATTGTTAAGGTTGTATGGAAAGGTTCTCCCGACGGCGAAGCAACGTGGGAGCTAGAGTCAGAGATGCAAGAGAACTACCCGCATCTATTTTCAGGTAAATTCTAAATTTCGAGGACGAAATTTCTTTAAGGGGGGTAGATTGTAATATCCCGCTTAGAAGTATCAGTTATCAGTGTTAAGAGCTCATCATGCAAGCATGGCAATTTTGAAAATATGAAGCAATGGCATTATAGTAAATATTTTGAAATGGGAAGATTATTAAACAAGAAGCAAGATATTTTCTTGCTATCTTTCTCATTCTTTTCACTCCCAAAACCAGAAATTTTATCTCCTCTCCCTCTAACTCACACGCCCACCTCCCTAATTGCCACAACCCCTCAAAGTTCATCAAATTCTTGTGAAGTTATTGCTAGAAAACTTGTGTTGGAAGATAGAGCAAAAGAAAGAAAAGGAGAAACAAGGAAGAGTTAAGAGAAGAGTAGATTGGAGCTAGGACTTGGAGTTTAGAAGCTAGCAAGCACCAATTGAGGATTAAGGTGAGCTCCACAGGGTTTTAGAACCCGCTTGAGTAAGTTTAAGTTAATTTTTACGATTTGAGCTAAGTTTAGAAATTTTACCCCAATCTCACATGCTTGCCAATTCCTTGATGAATCATGTTTAAAGCTATCAATTTGTATCAGAAATTCATTCCTTATAATGTAAAGATGCCTGGATATGTTTAGATATGTCAAAATGGTGGAAAAATCACATTTTTAACAGGTTTTGAACTGTCATTTTCGCCCGGCGAACTCGGGGCGAGATTACGGTGATTCTCAGCATTTTTCCCTGCCTTGTTTCGCCAACCTCTCGCCACAGGGTCGCTCAGCGAAATCAGGCAGACTGCTCAGGTCTGTTCTGGTTCGTTCTGGGTGCTGTATACGCGTTCGGCGAGGCTTTTAATAACCGTTTTCAATGAAAACCTTATTTTTCCAAGATAAACACCATTCTTGACATATCCGGAAAGTTATTCAACATTTAAGGAATGAATGAATGAATAAGGAATTTGGTAAAGCAATAGAGATGCAAGAATAAGGCTATTTAAGCTATGGATGTGTTGTTCTAAGTTTCATCCTTAAGAATGATTCAATGCTCAAAGACAAGAACCTTTTATAGGTTAAGTATTAGAGTTTTATTACTTTAAAGAATGAGAATTATGAGAGTGATCTAATACTCTAAGTTAAGGACCTTTTATAGGTTAAACCTTTAAGAATATATTATACGTGTTCATCAGACTCCGGATTATGCCGGATGGGATTTCTCCGAAAGGGCTATCCACACGTAAGTTATAAGATTATGATAAACGTGTCCAGCAGGCTCCGGGGTACGCCGGATGGGACTTCTCCGAGAGGATTGTCCACACGTATGTTAAAAGATTAAGCATGTCCAGCAGGCTCCGGGATACGCCGGATGGGACTTCTCCGAGAGGGTTGTCTACATGCAAAGTTAAGTTGTGTTCAGCAGACTCCGGGATTCGCCGGATGGGACTTCATCGAGAGAGTTGTCCACACAACGATAAGAGGAGTCCGGTGTTAGCCTAATATGATAGGAATTTTCACCGGTATGATGGGAGATGTACTTCGGGGTTGAAATTCTGGCCAGGCAATACTTAAGAGATTTCAGGTTCTGAACCAAAACAGGTTCTGAACAATGACTTAGCACAATTTAAAGCAGATAAATAGCAGAAATAAAAAGTGCAGGAAAGCTAAAGAACACACAAGGTTTGTTAACCCAGTTCGGAGTAAACACCTCCTACTCTGGGGGATACCAATCCAGGAAGGAATTCCACTATTGGAATTAACCCTTAAGACTCAGACACTGACTCCCAGTTCCTATCCCAAGCAATTAATCTCCACCTAGTCTTGAATTCTACCCAACACGTTGAGTATTAGAAAACCTCTAACTTCCTATTCAAGTAACTACAACCCAGTCACTTGAACTACCCTTAAACAAGAACACTCTGTTTTTCAGAAAACTTTAAAAACACAACTTCATTCGTACCTAGAGGCTTAGAATGAATTACAACTCAATCAAACACCTAAACCAACTCTAACAGAGTGGTGCACAATAAAGCTAAAAGCTTAAAATACTAAGACTCAATTCTCTGATCTTAAACTCTATCAATTCGTGTCTTGAATAGCAGCAGCCCTCCTCTATTTATAGCCTTCAGTCTTGCAGAATAAAATAACAAACTAATCTTTCTGATTTGATTTGTTACTGAAATAAGATTGGTCCAATAATGTAACAAATAAAACTGTATTGAATCTTTTAAAGATTATAACAGGAAAATATGAATTTCATATCTTTGAACCAAATCTTCAACAAAATCTTCTCCAAATAAATCAACATTCTAGAAGCCATATGCGTGGATAAATCTTCAATAAATCTTGCAAAGATTCGCATAGAAAAACCTTGAAAATAACCAGCTTCTGATGAAGTCAACATAAGTCAACGCTGGCATCAGAACCTGAAATCAGCTTCTGAACTGCTACAGTGTATTCAGCTTCTGATGACATTTTCAGCTTCTGAAAGACTTCAAAACACAAAACTTGCAACTGAAGAAATGTTTCAAATATGGAGATGCTTCTATTCAATACTTTGGTTTTGCCAAAACATGCAGCCAACACCAAAAGACTCAACAATCTCCCCCTTTGGCAAATTTTTGGCTAAAACCATCCAAGTTCTTCAATCTCCCTTATAATCACCTCAGCAATGAGGAACTCCACAATAATATATCATAACATGGCATAGAGCTAAGCAGCGGACAAAGTTATGACTATCATGAAATACACAAAACAGCTTCAGTTTGATGGTATCAGAGCAAGTACTGATTAACAGCTTCAGTTCAAGGTATCAGAGCTACTGATCAACTCCTGATCATCACAAACACTCCCCCTGAAGCTCCATAAACACATAACCAAAATACTAAGCTTCACAACAAACACTCCAGCTTCACACTACTCCCCCTGCAACTCAGCTTCTCACACAAACTCCCCCTCACTCCTGAACTACAGAGAAACAGAAGTATCAGAGCATACTTCAGGACCACACTTCAGGAACACATCATCACTCAGGTATATAACAATCTTGTACTCCCCCTGAGACACATACTTCCCCTCAATAACATCCTGACAGCTCTTGTTGCATTTGTTCTGAATACTGAGCTTCACACATAACTTCTGAATAACACTGAGAGCTGAATTTGAACTAATTCTGAGCAGCAACACTTTGCATAAGATTTTGGGTATTAGAGCCAACACATTACATAAGATTTTCTCCCCCTTTTTAGCCACAAAATTCTGACATATCTCAGACTTTAAATAGGGAATAAAATCAAACCAGGTAACACTGATTCTTGAAAGCTTATCAGATTCAGACTCAGGTTCAGGATCACACTTAGCACAGGCACAACTGGCAGGTACTCTATCTTCCTCACATCCAGTTTGCAGTAATTGCTATAAATCTTCATGTAAGCACACTCCTAACTTGCTTCTCAGATTCTCAAACTGTTTAGCATCCAAGGCTTTAGTGAATATGTCAGCAACTTGTTCTTCAGTAGCTACATGTTCCAGCTGAATGACTTTATCCTCCACAAGATTTCTGATAAAATGATGTCTGATGTCTATGTGTTTGGTTCTGCTGTGCTGAATTGGATTCTTAGAAATGTTGATGGCACTCAAATTGTCACAAAACAATGTCATAGTTCCTTGTTCAATGTTGTACTCCTCCAGCATTTGTTTCATCCAAACCAGTTGTGAGCAACTACTCCCAGCAGCAATATACTCAGCTTCAGCAGTTGACAATGAAACACAGTTCTGTTTCTTGCTGAACCAAGAAACTAAATTACTTCCTAGAAAGAAACATCCTCCTGATGTGCTCTTTCTGTCATCAGCACTTCCAGCCCAGTCAGCATCACAATATCCTATCAGTTCAGAACTTGAACTGTGTGAGTACATGATTCCATAGTCACTTGTGCTATTAACATATTTCAGAATCCTCTTCACTTGTGTCAAATGACTCATCTTAGGATCAGCTTGATATCTTGCACATACTCCAACAGCATAAGTGATATCAGGTCTGCTTGCAGTTAAATACAATAGGCTCCCTATCATGCTTCTGTACTGACTCTGATCAACTGATACTCCTTGTTCATCTTTGGTTAGCTTCAGATGAGTAGCAGCTGGTGTCTTCTTATGAGCAGCTGATTCCATTCCAAACTTCTTTACTATGTTCTTGGCATATTTACTCTGAGAGATGAAGATTGTATCTTCCATTTGCTTGACTTGTAAACCAAGAAAATAAGTCAGTTCACCAACTAGGCTCATTTCAAACTCTGACTGCATCTGCTGAACAAACAATTTGACCATCTTCTGAGACATCCCTCCAAATACTATATCATCCACATAAATCTGAGCAATCATCAGACTCCCATTTTCATTTTTCACAAACAAAGTCTTATCAGAACCTCCTTTTCTGTAACCTTGAGCCACAAGAAATTGAGTAAGCCTTTCATACCATGCTCTTGGTGCTTGCTTGAGTCCATACAAGGCTTTCTTCAACTTGTACACATGATCTGGAAACTTAGGATCCACAAAACCCTTAGGTGTTCAACATATACTTCTTCTTGCAGATATCCATTCAGAAATGCACTCTTCACATCCATCTGAAATAGCTTGAACTTGAGAATGCAGGAAACACCCAACAGTAGTCTTATGGACTCTAGTCTGGCCACAGGTGCAAATGTCTCATCAAAATCAAGTCCCTCAACTTGAGTATAACCCTGAGCAACCAACCTTGCCTTGTTTCTGACTACAGTACCATTTTCATCTGTTTTATTCTTGAATATCCACTTAGTCCCAATCACATTCAACCCTTCAGGTCTTGGAACCAGATCCCACACTTCACTCCTTTTGAATTGATTCAACTCATCTTGCATTGCTTCAATCCAAAATTCATCAGTCAGGGCTTCTTTCACATTTTTGGGTTCAAACTTGGACACAAAGCATGAATCAGTAGCAGCAGTATCTGATCTCCTGGTTCTGACACCTTGATCTAAGCTTCCAATGATTAAGTCTTTAGGATGATCCTTCTGAACTCTAATTGATGGCCCTTTACCATTAGGAACTTGACCTGGTTGATCTTCTGCTTCTTCAGACTCTGAATGCTTTTCTGCTTCTGAAGTTTGTTCTTCTGATACTTCAGACTCTGGAACAACTTCAGGTTCATTCTTTTCATTCTCAGCAGACAAATCATCAATAACCACATTTATGGACTCCATCACAACCTTGGTTCTGGAATTAAACACCCTGTAAGCTCTGCTGTTCACTGAATAACCCAGGAATATGCCCTCATCAGACTTAGGATCCAGTTTTCTTCTGTTTTCCCTGTCAGCCAAAATGTAGCATCTGCTCCCAAACACATGGAAATACTTCACAGTTGGCTTTCTTCCTTTCCATAATTCATACAAAGTACAAGTGGTTCCCTTCTTCAAAGTAACTCTGTTATGAATATAACAGGCAGTATTCATTGCTTCAGCCCAGAACATATATGGCAGCTTCTTTGCATGCAGCATAACTCTTGCACATTCTGCTAATGTCCTATTCTTCCTCTCAACTACACCATTTTGCTGAGGTGTGATAGGTGCAGAAAACTCATGCTTTATACCTTCAGAAGCACAGAATTCTGAAAATCTCTTGTTTTCAAATTCTTTGCCATGGTCACTTCTGATTCTGACTATGCCACAATCTTTTTCTCTTTGTAATTGAATGCACAGGTCTTTAAATACTTCAAAAGTATCAGACTTTTCTTTAACAAAGCTGACCCATGTATATCTAGAGTAGTCATCTACCATTACAAAAGCATATCTTTTTCCTCCAATACTTTCTACTTGCATAGGCCCCATTAAATCCATATGAACAAGTTCTAGTATTTTGGTAGTTACCTGGTGAACTAATCTGGGATGAGACTTTCTTGTTTGTTTACCAATCTGACAATCACCACAAACACTGTCCTCATTGATCTTCAGATTAGGCACACCTCTGATAGCTTCAGTACTTAGGATTTTCTTCATGCCTTTCAGATTCAGATGTCCCAATTTCTGGTGCCAGAGTTTGACTTCCTCTTCTGAGCTCATAAGACAAGAAGTCAGACTTCTTTCTTCTTCAGAAACCCACAAATAACAGTTGTCTTTGGATCTGCAGCCCCTCATCTGAATTTTACCATCCTGATCAGTAACAATACACTCCTGCTTGTTGAAATTCACTTTTAAATCCTGATCACATAGCTGGCTAATACTGATCAGATTAGAGGTTAATCCTTCCACCAGTAGCACATCATTAAGTTTGGGCAGACCTTCTCTGATCAAATCACCAATTCCCAGAATCTGACCTTTTACACCATCTCCAAATGTCACATAACTTCTGGAGTATGATCTGATATTGCTCAGTAGCTTCTTTACACCAGTAATGTGCCTTGAACACCCACTATCAAAATACCAGTCTTCTTTTGAAGTGGCTCTCAAAGAGGTATGAGCTATAAGGCCTACATTCTGAACTTTAGGCTTCCACACCTTCTGAACATTGTGTCTGGGTGCAGCTGGTTCAACTCTTCTATACTGAAAATGTTCAGGATAGCCATAAAGTTTGAAGCAGAATGGTTTGATATGCCCTTTCTTTCCACAATGATGACAGACCCATGGATGATTCCTCCTCCTTCTGTTTCTGAGAAATTTCTGGGGTTGCTTCTGAGGTAGCATCTGAACATACTTCTGACCTTGCATCTGAGGTGGCATCTGGGCTTGTTTCTGAGGTCTCCTCTTTGATGTTCCAACCATAGAATCATGAGTTTGAGTAGCAGGGACAAAATTCATCTGTTTAGGAATCTGAGTCTGATCAACAAAACCTAAACCAGTTTTTCCTTGTTGCTGATTCCCCAAAATGTCCTCCAACTTATCAGTAGCAGAGTTCAACATCTTCACTTGCTTCTTCATTTGATCAAGTTGGGAGTTCAGTTGGTTCACTTCTTCTTTTAAATCTGAATTCTGCACTAACAGTTCACCTTTTTCAGCCTCCAGTTGAAGAATAGTCTCCTTCTGATCCAAAACTTGTTTGCAAACCTCAGCACTTCTGGTATACAGCTTCTTGTAGTTATCAGCTAGTTCATCATATGAGGTTTTAGTAGCTTCAGACACATATGAGGCTTCAGACTCTGAGTCAGACTCTGAAAAGGTCTCAGACTCTAAAACAGGTTCCTTCTTCAAGATAGCTCCTGACCTTACAACCAGACCAGTATCACACATATCAGATTCACTAACATCATCATCTTCAGAACCATCATCAGACCATGCAACAGCTAGGCTCTTCTTCTGCTTCTTAAGAAAAGTAGGACATTCAGATTTGATATGCCCATAGCCCTCACACTCATAGCACTGCACACCTTTGGCTTGGTTGCTTTTCTCCTCAGTCTTGGTCTTCTTCTCATCAGTTTGTTGCTTTTTGTTATTGAATCTGAAATTCTGACCTTTGGCTTTGGCTTTTCTGTTAACATTCTTCAGAATCTTGTTGAATTGTTTTCCCAGCAACACTAGAGCTTCTGATAAGTCATCCTCCTCAGAATCTTGTTGATCATCAGCTTCAGTATTCACAGTAAAAGCTATACCTTTCCCTTTCTTATCAGGCTGTTTGCAGAAGGCAGTCTCAAAGTTGAGCAATGACCCAATCAGTTCTTCAAGCTTCATGGCAGAAATATCATGAGCCTCCTCAATTGCAGTTACCTTCATGTCAAACCTTCTGGGCAAGGACCTGAGGATTTTTCTCACCAACTTCTCATCAGACATCTTCTCCCCAAGTGAATCAAAAGAATTTGCCATGTCCAGCACATTCATGTAAAAATCCTGAATGGATTCATCCTCCTTCATCTTCAGGTTCTCAAATTTGGTGGTCAGCAGCTGCAATCTGGACATCTTCACTTTAGAGGTTCCTTCATGAGTTGTCTTCAAAATTTCCCAGGCCTCCTTAGCAACAGTACACTGTTTGATAAGTCTGAACATGTTCTGATCAACACTATTAAAGATAGCATTCAAAGCTTTTGAATTTCCTAGTGACAGATCATCTTCAGCTTTGGTCCATTCCTCCTCAGGCTTCAGAACCTCAGTCTTGTTACCATCTTTGTCTGTATACACAGGATGATCCCAGCCTTTAATCACAGCTTTCCAAGTCCTGCTGTCAATAGACTTTAGAAAAGCACACATCCTTGACTTCCAATACTCATAGTTTGTGCCATCTAGTAGGGGTGGTCTATTGACATATCCTCCTTCTCTATCCATGCTTACCAGAAATTAAGTCCTCTGGATCTCACCCAAAATACAGGCAGGGTGCCTGCTCTGATGCCAATTGAAATTCTGGCCAGGCAATACTTAAGAGATTTCAGGTTCTGAACCAAAACAGGTTCTGAACAATGACTTAGCACAATTTAAAGCAGATAAATAGCAGAAATAAAAAGTGCAGGAAAGCTAAAGAACACACAAGGTTTGTTAACCCAGTTCGGAGTAAACACCTCCTACTCTGGGGGATACCAATCCAGGAAGGAATTCCACTATTGGAATTAACCCTTAAGACTCAGACACTGACTCCTAGTTCCTATCCCAAGCAATTAATCTCCACCTAGTCTTGAATTCTACCCAACACGTTGAGTATTAGAAAACCTCTAACTTCCTATTCAAGTAACTACAACCCAGTCACTTGAACTACCCTTAAACAAGAACACTCTGTTTTTCAGAAAACTTTAAAAACACAACTTCATTCGTACCTAGAGGCTTAGAATGAATTACAACTCAATCAAACACCTAAACCAACTCTAACAGAGTGGTGCACAATAAAGCTAAAAGCTTAAAATACTAAGACTCAATTCTCTGATCTTAAACTCTATCAATTCGTGTCTTGAATAGCAGCAGCCCTCCTCTATTTATAGCCTTCAGTCTTGCAGAATAAAATAACAAACTAATCTTTCTGATTTGATTTGTTACTGAAATAAGATTGGTCCAATAATGTAACAAATAAAACTGTACTGAATCTTTTAAAGATTATAACAGGAAAATATGAATTTCATATCTTTGAACCAAATCTTCAACAAAATCTTCTCCAAATAAATCAACATTCTAGAAGCCATATGCGTGGATAAATCTTCAATAAATCTTGCAACGATTCGCATAGAAAAACCTTGAAAATAACCAGCTTCTGATGAAGTCAACATAAGTCAACGCTGGCATCAGAACCTGAAATCAGCTTCTGAACTGCTACAGTGTATTCAGCTTCTGATGACATTTTCAGCTTCTGAAAGACTTCAAAACACAAAACTTGCAACTGAAGAAATGTTTCAAATATGGAGATGCTTCTATTCAATACTTTGGTTTTGCCAAAACATGCAGCCAACACCAAAAGACTCAACAGGGGTTACTCCACCCGGATGCACTCCGTAAGACGAACCAAGATAATGATTGTTTGTTCAACGCTAACTTCTAACTTTATGTTATGAAAGATGAAAATGAATATGTATATATATAGTATATATCAAGAGATAAGACAAAGTAGTTAGCAAAGAGAAAGTGATCATAGACTTTTCCCCGATCACTAAGTATAAGATCAAGCATATGATTAAGACAAGCAGCGATCCTAGTATTTTTCCCCTTGATCGCGAGATATGTAAGGTTAAGACTTGGCGATCATAGGTATCCCCGAGATTGCCAAGGTAGGCACGGCGGCCCTAGGTTCCCTGTGGTTGCCAACAGTAGGTAGGGTAGGAGCTCGCTGAGACGTTATGTCTCATCCCTTTCCTTCTGGTGCAGGTTCTCAGCAAGAAGCACGACGTAAATGTAAAGAGAAAGCTTTGGATTGATCGTGCTGCTTATGTTATATTTGGATGTTTGTATATAGTGATGTATTATGATGTATATTACAGAGAATGTTTTGTATCGGATATTTGGGTTGTATCGGAAACTTATGTATTGTATAATTATTGAACAACTTTCTGTATTGTATTTAATGTATCCGGTACGAAATTTTAATACTCGTAAGAGATCCTAGGCAATCTCTATATGGGTGTTACAATATTGATCAAATTCAAATAAGTAAAAACTATGCATTTTTAATTCCACAGAATTTCAATTTCAAGTGTGGTTAACATTTATTGGTCTGTAGGTAACTCAACCATAGATTGGTTTGGACACTACCTGATAAAAAAATTGCTCAAACCAACAACCTTATTCAGATTCTTGAAACAATTAGTTAGAAGAAAAATGTATTTGATAAATAAAAAGTCTTTACAAATTTGATGGACTGGTGGTTACCAATTAAAATTTAATGGTTTTTTTTTAAAAATAATTGACAAATAATGACCGATGACATAACCCAAAAAGTATTGTTGTGTGTTGAACGTGTTATCGAGGCAATGAAAGTGAATTGATTGAACTTGAATCATACAAAAGGATATAATTTAACATTTTCCCCAGAAATTACTAAAATTGCCTAACCTCTGGCCATCTCTTTCATTATAAGAGAAAATTGAGAAGCACGACAAAAATAGTATAAGCAATCAACTCGTTGAATCACCATGTCTTGGAAAGAAATGGAACCTTATTAAAATTTTGACTTCATGTACATTTAAAAAATATAAGATCAATTTCTTCAAAAAAAAATTATAAAACTTGGGTTATAGCATCTATGAACACTTAATAATAATAGCTTGAGAATCACCATGTCTTTTAAACTGCCTTTTTTCAAAACTTGAGAAGCATAAACATATTTTAATTGGTAAACAACATAATTTGCACACTAATCAAAATTGGATCATACCTACTGATTGTAAAGTGAAGCCTGCTATGAGAGATGTTGCCTAAGTTGTCCCATAATCATTCGAAGTTGTTGCTGCGGAGCATAAAGAGTTCCAACAGTTCTCAGTTGAGAGGCTAGATCAAACCCATCATCCCAAAGTTATTGCATTCCTTGCGATGATGGTCCAGTAGAACACGCTGAAGAAAACTGTGAGGATTGCACCAACCCACCTCTTTGCCTCAGCTACACCAGACACAAATTCAATCTCATAATCTCACATCCACACCAATGACCAAACACAAAATCTTGAAGAAAATGTTCCAAATTACGACACCAAATGACCAAACACAATAAATCCATATCATATCTCATAAGCTAACAATTTCTAAAAGAAAAAAAAGATCAATTTAATCATATCAAGGATAATAGGTTAAATTGTGCTTCTCCGACACCAAACAACACGGGGAAGTGACTGCACCAAACAACATGGGGAATGACCACTCTAAAATGTGCATGATTAACATGAAAAGTATGTACCAAGAAGTTCCTAATTAAATATGCTAAATTCGACATCTTACATCCACCTATAAAATAGTAGAATGTGTCAAATTCGTAGGTTACCTTCTAATTTGTTGATCCGCAAACAGGAAACCAAATACAAAAGAAGAGAAAAAAAAATAGGAACAATAAATCATTAAAAAAATATTGTGATCAAGTGGTGAGGGCTGTTTTTTAAGAAGATGATGGAGAAAAAAGAAGGTATTGTTGGATGCTACATATCTCACAAATGATTTTGAAGGCTTTATTTCAAAAACTTCTTCATCACACTTGTTTGCAAAGCTCTTGAGTTTGGTTGTCTGCTTCAAAACAAAGGGATCAATAAATTTTAATGCTAAAAAGTATATGCTGAACTAACTCAAGGAGAAGTGTAAAAGACTTCTGAAATTCATAATTGGAATTTTATTTTTGTTTGTAGTATGAGGAAATAGACATGTCATTTTATACCTGAAAAAAATGGTGAGAAGCTTCTTATACTAAAAAGAAGAAGAAAAAAGGAAGACAGATGAACTTAAGCATGTTCCTCTATTAAGATCAATTGTAAAAGTCATCTTTCATATTTATTGTGTCATTTACATATTTGATTGTGTCAAACAAAATTGGTGTTGTGCGCACCTCGTTTTTTTCCTCGGGAAAAAGACGCGCAAATCCTCCGAGGTCGTTCGCAAACGCTCGGAGGGCCTTTGTGAAGCCGCCACCAAAGTTTTTGTGTAAAGGGAACGTTGATAAACCCTTAAGTTTTTTTTTGTTTAAAGGGAAACGATAATAAAACCCTTTGACGATGAGGATAAGGATTTGGTCATCGCAACCATTGTCGGGTTCGGGAGTCGATTACGCAAGGGGAAGGTATTAGCACCCCTCACGTCCGTTGTACTCAACGGGAACCTTCTATTTGGTCAAAGCTTGAACTGTTTTTTTTAATATTTTGCGTGCATGTTCATTTATGTTAAAAACATAATAAAAAGGGGGGGAAAGAGATAAAAACAAACGAAAGAAAAGAAGGAAAAAAAGTTTTTATTATTGCGCTTGACAAGATGTCGATCTTGCTCCTACGTATCTCCCGGTAGTCGGAGAATTCAAAGCGTACGTAGTTCTTTGTAGAAAAACGTACATGTGTTGGTTGATTTTAATTGGACGATGTTTTAACCGAATTCTTGCGATTAAAACGTAGCTTGTATGCTCGCGCTTGGAGACTTATTAAGCGTTTGTTCGTGAATCGCATTAGAATTGTTAAAAAGTACGTCCGTTAGGGTGAAAGGGTTCGAATTGGTCGCTATGGGACCAAGAGAGGTGCAATGGACTCATACAAGTCAATCATTGACCGAGTGGACTCTAAACGAGTCGGGCGATTGTTCGATTGATCCACTGAGATCAAGAACAGGTACAATGGACTCGGACGAGTCGAACATTGACCGAGTGGACTCAAACGAGTCGAGGGATCGAGTCTAATGGCCACGGGGGACCAAAAGGTTTGGATTGACCACAAGGGGCCAAGTTTTGGTTTGGTTAGGGTTGTACATTTTGAAAAGGGAATGACGATTGTCCGAGCGACGAGACATACGTCACGCATTCGTACAATCGGGGCGATGGAGAGACATACGTCACACCATCCCTTTTTCATTCATGTTTTTGGGTTGAATTCTTTAGAAATCCCAAGGTATGTCAAAACATTTGGTTTGAAAACCCAAAATGGGAAGGTTTAGCAATTTTGCTAGAAAACGCATAAGTTCGTCTCATTTTGCGAAAACGCGAACGTATTCGGCGTATGTTCATGTTTGAGTTTTGAAAGTCATGAACAATATTTATTGTTCAAGTTTAGATTGAAATGATGAACATAGCCTTCTTGTTCATGTGGTTTGAAAGTTTGGGAACATAACTTGCTTTGCAAGTTATCCACATAATGGTCATACGAACTTGTGATTTTGTCAAAATTATGCAAAATCCTTGTTATGGTTTGAAGAACATGGGTTTAAAAACTCTTAGGTTCTGAGCTCTTGGGCTAGAACCTCAAAAATTGGTCATTTTGACACAAAAACTCAGATTCTGAGTTCTGTCATGGTCGCACTGCGACCATGACTTCGCACTGCGAAGCATGCGAAATTTTGAGTTCAGAAGCTGTTTCTGAACTTTTGTTCAGAAACAACTTCTGAACACACTCAGGACCTTATAGATGAGTGAAAATCTTTGAGTTTTTGGGGTGAAAAAGGCTGGACAAACCAGTTTTGATGTTTTGAAAACCTTGGGATTTCTTTGAAATTCAAAAGGGGTTTTTTAGAATCAAATGGTTTTGAACCAAAATAGCTATGCAAACACAATTGTAAATGCAATATAAAAGCTTAGAAACTTACAGAACTCCTTAGCAAAGCTCCAGCTGCAATTGATTTGATTTGGTTGAAGGCTTTTGCAAGAGGTTTGAATATTTGGTGATGGTTTTGGAACTTTGTAATGCTTGGTGTTGGATTGGTTTTTTTCTGGTTGTTTGTGAGGGTTTGTAAGCTAAAATGAGTAGAGTTTCTGCTCTTGAAATGCTGTGTTAATTGTGTTTGAAACCTTGGGCATTGCCTTCTATTTATAGGCCAAAACCAAATCTTTTTTCATCATTACTAAATCCCAAAATTCAGCTGATTTGTGGCTAAGATCAAGCTGGATCCTTTTGCATTAAATGCTAATGGATAGAGGCAACCTTGCCTTGCACCAAGGGGCAAGACTCAGCCTGATTTCAGCCACAAATTCAACCAATTCTAGAAGGTAATGATGAAGAACAAAGCTGAATTGCAATTGGCTAATGCTTGGGGATCAATCCTTGCAATCTCAATGGTTGATCAATAAAAACGTGCACTGTGATGTGCAGAGATTGAGGGATGAAAAAGGCTACTTATGGCTGGTGTGAGGGGTGAAAAGCTGCTGCAAAAAACAGAGTAGGCACTCATGGCTTTTCAAGTGAGAAAATCCAGCTAGTTTGACTGGTTTTTGGGGAGCAAGCAGGAGGAAAGTCCTCAAGCAGGTGGCTGGCAACCTTGTGGTGGTTAGCAGGTCACATGGGAGGGACTAGAGCTGCCCAAGGGCAAGCCCACTTGCTTGTCACATGCTAGGTTGGAAGAAAAAGCTTCCAACCTTGGCATTAATGGCAAGTCCTTCAATTCTGGTTTTGCTTGGCCCAATTAGCCATGAATGCTACTTAAAATAATTATGGAAATGATATGCAACAAATTCTGGAATTAAATCAAAGAAACCAAAAATCTGCAGAAAAATCGCAGACTTCGCAGTGCGAAGTGACCTTCGCAGTGCGAAGTCAGCATTTTTGAAATGTTGACTTTTCTGTTGACTTTTGTTGACTTTTGACTTTTTCCCCTCTTTGATTTTTTTTGATTTTTGTTTTAAAATGCTTAGGACAAAATTAGGGTACTACAGCTGCCCCTACTTAATTGTGTCTTCGCATAGAGTGCGTGAGTGCCGAGGGCATCTCATGAACTCTTTGCGAAGATCAATTAAGTAAAAAGAAGGACCCGAATTTTGTCCTTCGCGAAATGCAAATGCAATGGTTGGAAAAGGTTGATCATATCCAGCCGCTAACACTGGAGGTAGATCCATTGGGGAATGAAGGTAATCTTATCTAGGCACTGTCACTAGAGGTCGATTCCTGAGGATGGTGATTTACTCTAGGCACTGTCACTAGAGGTGGAACATTGATGGAGGTGATCTACTCTAGGCACTGTCACTAGAGGTCGATACCTAAGGATGGTGATTTACTCTAGGCACTGTCACTAGAGGTGGAACATTGATGGAGGTGATCTATTCTAGGATGTCACTAGAGGTAGATACCTAAGCTAGGTGATCTTACTCTAGGCACTGTCACTAGAGGTGGAACATTGATGGAGGTGATCTACTCTAGGCACTGTCACTAGAGGTAGATACCTAAGCTAGGTGATCTTATTCAGGCACTGTCACTGAATGTTGATTCCTAACGAGCTGTGATCTTATTCAGCCGCTAACACTGAAGGTCGATACACTGGGGGAGGTGATCTACTCTAGGATGTCACTAGAGGTAGATACCTAAGGATGGTGGTTTACTCTAGGCACTGTCACTAGAGGTGGAACATTGATGGAGGTGATCTACTCTAGGCACTGTCACTAGAGGTAGATACCTAAGCTAGGTGATCTTATTCAGGCACTGTCACTGAATGTTGATTCCTAACGAGCTGTGGTCTTACCCTAAATAGGTGCCCCTGGTTGAATGCTTGATGGATGTTGGTGAATATGTGATACTTACTGAAGAATCCTTGGTGAGGATGCATGATTTGATATAAAATGCATGTGTATGAATGATTTGTATATGCATGCATGAATGAAAATGAAATGATGCTGGTTGGGTGCCGAGCAAAGTCGGTCTTGGTTGTGGTTGTGCCAATGACAATTGGGCTCTCTTTTTTTTGTTTTTGGTTGGTCGGTTTGGAAGGACAAGGTCCTTTGCCTACATACCCAAATGGGATCAAAACCGGTGTAGTTCGAGCATGGCCCGAAGATTTGTGTTTGTTTATCAATGATGATTGGACTTTTTGTTTTGGGTTGAGACTCCCTGGGGAATATTAATAAAATTTGGGCTTTATTGTGGGCCAATGAATATTGGGCTTTGATTTGTTGTGCTTGACAAGATGATGATCTTGCTCCTACGTATCTCCTGGTGGGATGGAGAATTCAAAGCTTACGTAGTTCTTTGGTTTGCCAATGAATATTGGACTTTTGGTTTGCCAATGAAAATTGGGCTTTGGTTGTGACATCACTGGGGATATAAGGATCAATTTGGAAACATGATCGATATCCGGCATTGGTTGGTGTTTGGATGTTTAGGGTGTTTACTGGGGATTTTTGTTCCTCTTGTACGACTAAAAGCTTGATAAGACGAGATTAGACCGACAAGGTAAAAAGCGGACCGGTATAAACATTTGGTAATCCTTACAGGGATAAACTCTCAGGGGATATATTTAAATATGGACAGGGTAACACCGTGATAATTGATAAGGAATAAATACCTTGTGGGGATTATTAACCCGCTGTGTAAATCGTGCTAAACTGCTGAGGAGCATAACTGATGGTTCCGTTGGGGAACGTTTGTGCTCTGGTTGGTCATCCTCGCTTGAGTTGTTATTTCAGGCTCTTAATTTGACGGGGATATTCCTTTTTCGATTTACCGGTGACCAGAAATCCCTTTAGCAATTAACCCTGCTTGGCCTGCGAGGTTTATCTGCTCTATGGATAGATTTCGATGCACGTTTTTTTTAAGTATTCACAATTCAGAGAAAATGTGCTTGGTATTACTTATTCAAAAACATAAAAGATTCCACGTAAAAAAATTTTGTTTTGGAAATATATACACTATCATAGATGGAAATTTTGACAAAAGTAAAAGACTTCGCTTGGGAAGAATTTCGTTAATGGGGAAAGTGACCTGCCCCAAAGGTGTAGTTCCTTTAATCGTGTTTGGGATTGCTGATGCCAATTGGGCCTTTTGTTGGGTGTTTGAGGAATGTCAACGGCAATTGGGCTCTTTGTGATTTGCAGGGAGAGTGCTGAGCATGGTTGAGCTTTGAATGATTTGTGCACCGGGAGCAATCTGGTTTTGGTTTAAAAATTGCGGGTGCCAATGGAAATTGGGCTTTATTGTTGGTTGCCGAGCGAGGTCGGGCTTTTTGGTTTTGGTTGCCGAGCGAGGTCGGGCTTTTTGGTTTTGGAGGATTCATATGAAATTTGCGCACGCAATTTTATGCCCCCTATTATTCCGAGATTGTACTGAAAAAGTCGAAATAAATACCACACAAAAATCATATCGTACAGTTCAAATTAATAACATGCTTATCAATGAATCAACCTATCACTCATTTAAGTAAATAAACAAATTGAATATTAATGGTGAGGGGTTATGAACACTCATCCGGCAATTTTGCTAACATTCCGATCGAGTTATATGTCCATCCAATTATTGTTTCTTAAAACATGAAAGCATTGATCAAAAGGTCTTTAAGGGTTGTAATTTGGCTGGGCTACAAAAGAAATGTCATATGTGGGGAAATTGAATTCAAATGGCCAAGCAAGAGGGAACATTCTTTCTAACTTACCCCTTTCTTTGTTCAAATCACAATTTTGGTGATTTACAAATGCTTTTCTCCTTGATCTTGACAACTCTTGGATTTTATCGGTCTTCTTTTCTCTTTTCTCTTTTCTTTTTCTTGGTTTGCTTTGCTTTTCTTTCCTTCTTCTTTTTTTTTTCTTTGGTCGTCAAGATCAATTTAAGAAATTCAACGTTTGCTTGACTTTCACAAACCTCTCCTTTTTCCCAACTTGTTTCAATATGATGTCCTAATTGAATGTTCCCTCCTCTTTTGGCAAAAGACACTAATCATGATGTTTTAAGGGTTCAAAAAGTGAAAGGAAAATATCAGAATTCAGTGATGTTTTAACTATGAACTGAAAATATTTTTTTTACAAACTCCGGCAATCTTATTAAGCAGTTGAGCTTATGAAAGTTGGCAGTTCATAGTTAAAAAATTCTGATTTGTTAGGCTCGAAGGGGTTTAACAAATACTCACTTCTCACAGGGTGGGCTGTTTGTGGTTGATTGTTTTCTCTCGTTTTCAAACAAATGCCTTGATCATGTCAATACTTTTACGCAATTAAAAAAACGAAATTCAGATTTAACATAAAAAGATCGAGTTAAACAAAAATGTCGATCTCCTGCATATGTATTATGATAACTTTGGGGATTCCTCACATCTGGCTGGTTCTAAAATGGTTCATAGAACAAGCATATTAAATAACGTGAATTGTATGGTATAATTTGGTATGGAATATACATTCTCCTTTCAAATTTGATCAGGGAAAGAAATAGGAAACATGCATTTTTAGCTTTGCGAAAATTAATCACATTCATTACTACCATTTGTCTATGGTTAAAAACTTTGGCTTATTCGGGTGCGGAAAGATTTGTTGAATTCTCATTATCAATGATAGGTAACAAAAATTTCAAACATTCACACATATATAAAACATAAGCATGATTATGATGCAAGAGCTAGGTAATAAAAGCGAACAGTACTTGAATAATAAAGCAAAAGTATCAATATAACTACAAAGTACGAAACAAAAGAAACCTCTAGAAAGTGTACGAGACAAACGACATAAGCATAAACAACAAAATATGAGAAAGCATAAATAAAAAAAAAGGGGTCACTCAAGGAGTGAAAGCCTCATTATCCTCGGTCTCCTCATCCTCGTCCTCCTCGTCCTCATCATCCTCATCAACCCCTCCCTGGCCTCCGGCCGCTGTACCACTGCCTCCAGCCTCTGCATGCTCTGGCCTATCCCCGGGCCAACGACCATGAGCCGCGAACATCTGGGGTGTCGGTATCTGATCATCGGGATCTGTCGGCCTACCCAGCTGCCTCTGAAGACGATACATGGAATCATGCATCATAGTCATGTATCGATGGGAGGAAGCATTCTGCTCCAATATGAAAGTGCAAGTGCGACAATCCCCCGATGCTGGTGGAGGCCTAGGCCGTGGCTGCTGTGCTCTCGCTCTCCTCCCCGTGCAGTGTCTGGAGATGTACTCGTCCGTAATGGGGTTCTTAATGGTTTCGGACACCTGGGGAGGGATGACTACTCGGGCGTCCCGGCAGAGTCCCATGATAAGACCCGGGAAAGCAAGTGGACACATCTTCTTGGCCGGTGGCTTGATGCCACTCTCGACCACTATTTTCATCTCCTGGCAAATGGCCCTAGCCACATCTACTTGCTTACCGGTGAGGATGTAGTAGATTAGGGGGGTGACATCCATGGTGGTGGAGGAGGTATGGCTTTTGGGTTTTATGTTGTGGACGATAAGGTGGAAAATGACCTGGGCATAGGTGGTGAGGTTGCCCCTGAGGGCCTTTGTGGGCTGCCCTGCAGCATTAAGCTCATAACTTTTTCCGGATTGGAAAATGGTCTGAGCGTAGAGATCGTGGTTCCAATTACCACGGTTTTGGTGCTTATGGAAAGCACATAGCTCATCATTTTCCAATTGGAAAGGGTTTCGGAGATAGGTGTTGATGGCGTCGCGATCGAATCTAATGATCCGACCACGCACCATGGTCTGGTATGTAAACTCCCCCTCTGGATCCACGGGAATGGCATTTGCGTAGAATTCCCGGATTATGTCGTAGTTGAGGTTAAGGGGAGGGTTTACCAAAACTCCCCACTGGCGGTGGTTTATTAATCGGGCCAACTCCCTCCAAGTGCCCCTGTCACTTATGATGAATTGCCTCTCAGGCCAGAAGGTTCTGCCAAGAAGTTCCTCGTATCTTTCTTGGTTCCGAAGACTTAGGAAGCGAGAGGCGTCGAAACCCCCTTGGGGTCTAGATCCGGATGCCTCACCCCTTGAGCGTTTTTCTACTGGTCTTGGTGCCATCTGCAAGGAAAAGGCGAAGTCAGTGGATAGCATGCATGATTGAAAGGGATACGAGGTGAAACAAATGGAATTGGAAAGCATAAATAAGAAAAACATGTGTTCTGTTTCTGCTACAGTCGCACTGCGAAGGTAGGTTCGCAGTGCGAAGGTGTTCGAAAATTTCTGGGTTGCCCAGAAACGGTCGCAGTGCGAAGTTGAACTTTGCTCTGCGACCATGACAACAAACCCCAGAAATCTACACCTACACCTCTGGGTTTAAGCCTCTAACATACAATGCGTACAACAAACTCGGAATCAATGACTGGGTATCAGAAAAGACAACTTAACAGCCTCTTTTTTTCAAATTTCGTAAATGGGTTTTCAAAAACAAAATGGGAATTGAAAGAAACAGGCTTGTGTTCAGATACCCATGATGCATGCTTGCTAGATCCTAACTTAATACAGCAAACTAAGGATTAAATGCAGCTTATTATGAACTTAAACTCAAAAAATGAGAATTTCAAAATTAGAAACCCTAAAACCCAAATATTTGTAATGCGTTTAGAGATAAACAGAGGAGGAAGAACAAAAAATCGTACCTTGTTGCTGATTCTGGAGGGAGAAACACAGTTTAAATGAAGAAGAAAAGGGAGGATTAACAAAATGGGTATGCCTCTTTTTTTTAAAATTTTGGAGCTTCTTTTTTTTAGCTATGGCAAAAAATAATGTGTTTTTTTTTAAAGGAAAGAAGATAAACAGATAGTGGGAAAAAAGATAGTGGGAATGGGTGGTTGAGAGGGAGTAAATGAAGGGTCAGCTGGGCTGACAAAATTCGCGTACTTCGCACTGCGAAGTACCTTCGCACTGCGAAGTACTTGAATTTTTTTTTGAAAATTTTGCTACCTCTCAACACTTTGGCCATTCATATCCCCAATTATGATTTATGCATAAACAAGTAATAGACAAATAAAGGTTGATTACCCCTGCTAAAGTAAAACATAATGTACAAACATGAGTGAATGCGGATGAATGATATGTGGAGGTTCGGAATTCCCCCCATCCTCACATGTAGGCTCTAAATTGTGAAATCTCCTAAGAAGAGGTCCTTAGAGTCATAGACCTCACACGGAATTAGGGTTGTCTATGGACATACGTCGACATGACTTCAATTAATTCCACGTGAAAATCTCATCTAAGCGGGGTTGGACATCCTACCTCACGGACATACGTCAACGCGGGCTTC
Source organism: Medicago ruthenica (assembly GCA_018208015.1). Classification (NCBI taxonomy): domain Eukaryota; kingdom Viridiplantae; phylum Streptophyta; class Magnoliopsida; order Fabales; family Fabaceae; genus Medicago; species Medicago ruthenica. The sequence goes on from WNNG01000222.1 coordinate 131,833, forward strand.
CGCACACAACCTCCTTCTAACTTAGTTTTTTTTTCTCAAGCTCGGGTAGAGAGCCTCACACGTCCGGCATTAACCCGAACAATGTGGAGTAACATCACTCAAGTAACCCCCGCATTTGATATATATATATGATATGAATATAAAGCAGATAAAGCAAATATAAACATAAAGCATAAATATAACATGTATGAATAAAATAAATAAATATGGCACGCAAAGAAAATAAAACAATTGGCTTTAAACCAAATAGGTTAGGCTTGACTCACTAGTGGGAACAGGGTCCCCAGTGGAGTCGCCAGCTGTGCGCACCTCGTTTTTTTCCTCGGGAAAAAGACGCGCAAATCCTCCGAGGTCGTTCGCAAATGCTCGGAGGGCCTTTGTGAAGCCGCCACCAAAGTTTTTGTGTAAAGGGAACGTTGATAAACCCTTAAGTTTTCTTTTGTTTAAAGGGAAACGATAATAAAACCCTTTGACGATGAGGATAAGGATTTGGTCATCGCAACCATTGTCGGGTTCGGGAGTCGATTACGCAAGGGGAAGGTATTAGCACCCCTCACGTCCGTTGTACTCAACGGGAACCTTCTATTTGGTCAAAGCTTGAATTGTTTTTTTTAATATTTTGCGTGCATGTTCATTTATGTTAAAAACATAATAAAAAGGGGGGGAAAGAGATAAAAACAAACGAAAGAAAAGAAGGAAAAAAAGTTTTTATTATTGCGCTTGACAAGATGTCGATCTTGCTCCTACGTATCTCCCGGTAGTCGGAGAATTCAAAGCGTACGTAGTTCTTTGTAGAAAAACGTACATGTGTTGGTTGATTTTAATTGGACGATGTTTTAACCGAATTCTTGCGATTAAAACGTAGCTTGTATGCTCGCGCTTGGAGACTTATTAAGCGTTTGTTCGTGAATCGCATTAGAATTGTTAAAAAGTACGTCCGTTAGGGTGAAAGGGTTCGAATTGGTCGCTATGGGACCAAGAGAGGTGCAATGGACTCATACAAGTCAATCATTGACCGAGTGGACTCTAAACGAGTCGGGCGATTGTTCGATTGATCCACTGAGATCAAGAACAGGTACAATGGACTCGGACGAGTCGAACATTGACCGAGTGGACTCAAACGAGTCGAGGGATCGAGTCTAATGGCCACGGGGGACCAAAAGGTTTGGATTGACCACAAGGGGCCAAGTTTTGGTTTGGTTAGGGTTGTACATTTTGAAAAGGGAATGACGATTGTCCGAGCGACGAGACATACGTCACGCATTCGTACAATCGGGGCGATGGAGAGACATACGTCACACCATCCCTTTTTCATTCATGTTTTTGGGTTGAATTCTTTAGAAATCCCAAGGTATGTCAAAACATTTGGTTTGAAAACCCAAAATGGGAAGGTTTAGCAATTTTGCTAGAAAACGCATAAGTTCGTCTCATTTTGCGAAAACGCGAACGTATTCGGCGTATGTTCATGTTTGAGTTTTGAAAGTCATGAACAATATTTATTGTTCAAGTTTAGATTGAAATGATGAACATAGTGTAACACCCATACTAACTTTAACTAGTATATTAGCATGTGCATTAAACTGATACTGGATACATTTAAAATTTACAATAATTAATATATACAAACCACTGAATGAGTACAATTTGCTCATTTACATATATATCCAAATATCGCAAAATACACTTTCATATACAAATAAAATCTGTCAACCTCCTGAGCTTGCCAAGACGAGCATCTGCACTTCATCCAACGTCTTCCTGAAGATCTTCATGAACATCCCTTGCTAACCTTTGAACCTGCACCAGAAGGATAGGGATGAGACATAATGTCTCAGTGAGCTCCTACCCTACCTACTGTTGGCAACCACAGGGAACCTAGGGTCGCCGTGCCTACTCTCGGCAATCTTGGGGATACCTACGATCGTCGTCATTCTCTACATTATTCGCGATCAAGGGGAAACCTAGGATCGCTACATGTCTTTATCTTTGCTTTTCATAATCTATTCTAAAACTTAGACTTATACTTGACATATACATAACCTTATGCTTAGTGATCGAGGGGGAATCTATGATCACTTGCTGGTGTCTGATGACTACTTTGTCTTAACTCTTAGTACATAATACATATGCGTATTCATTTTCATATTCGTATTCATAATCATCTTTCATATCATAAAGTTAGAAGTTAGCGTTGAACAAACAATACATTATCTTGGTTCGTTTTACGGAGTGCATCCGGGTGGAGTAACCCCGAAGTACATCTCCCATCATACCGGTGAAATTCCTATCATATCAGGCTAACACCGGACTCCTCTTATCTTTGTGTAGGCAACCCTCTCGGTGAAGCCTCATCCGGCATAATCCGGAGCCTGCTGGACACAACTTAACTTTGCATGCAGACAACCCTCTCGGAGAAGTCCCATCCGGCGTATCCCGGAGTCTGCTGAACATGCTTAATCTTTAACACACGTGTGGACAATCCTCTCGGAAGAGTCCCATCCGGCGAAACCCGGAGTCTGATGAACACGTTTAACATAGTCTTATAACTTACGTGTGGATAGCCCTTTCGGAGAAATCCCATCCGGCATAATCCGGAGTCTGGTGAACACGTTATCATATTCTTTATCATTAAATTCTTAACTTAAGTTCATATACATATCTTATAAGTTCATAATCTTGTGCATATCTAATGCATTCTTAATTAATCATTCTTAAATGCCTAACCTATGAATAGGTTCCTGTCTTAGAGCAATAGATCGTTCTCGTTAATTCTCATCTTAAGTACTTGTAAGTACTTACTTTACTTTACTATAGTTGGCACAATAATACATTCTTAGGGAGAACCAACTCCCAATACATAACTTATGAAATTATAGTCTTAGGCTTATTGTTCTCTTAAGCCTTTGCTTGGTTATTTGGAAACATTCCATAGTTAATAACCTCTCTATGCCAACTTATGAATTAAGGTATCCATCTCTAAATGTGTGCCTATCCTCACCTTATGTTAATCTAAACATTCTCTAATGGACATGAAAATCGATGGCCGATTACAAGAATTCGGGGGCCGATCTTACTGAAATCGGGGGCCGATCTTATAAAATCGGGGGCCGATGTTTTACGAAGCAATCATGAAAAATTGAATAACAATTCGGTGGCCGATTTTATGAAATCGGTGGCCGATTTCTGCATTTTCCAAAACGTGATTTCAGTCCTTTGGCTAAACCAACCATGTCCAACATCAAAACAGCTCAAGAGAAGAGTCTTCTAAAACATATTGATAAATTACAACATGATTAACTAAAGAATTTGACTAGCATGAGGAATTGGGCACTAATTACAAATTTTATCCAATACACAACTTATTCCTCAAAAATTCAACAAGGTGGGTTCTAAAACCCCAAGGGAACTCACCTTAAACTTGATTTGGTGCTAGCTAATCCTTTAACTTTCTTGTTCCAAATTTCCCCAAGACTAGGCTTTCTAGCAAGAACCAAGATTTCTGCAGATTTGCAGTTTCGGACCCCTGACTTCAAACTCGTCCCCAGACTTCAATACTCAGCCAAACTTCACAAAACTAGTACCAAAACGTAGATAATTTTGTTAGCTTTCCATAGCATCAAAGACCACTTGATTCGGAGTTATAGAGAGAGAGTTCTTACCATTTAAATGGAGCCCTGTCCCCAAATACGGGTTTCTCCAACTTCCTCCAAATCTCTACCCAAAACTCCTTCTTTCTCAGGAATCATCATGCAGGATAAAATAGAGGTTTAGGCTCAAACAATAGGCACGAAAATTGAAGTGAGAAAGGAAGATTGAAGTGATTCTTACCTTTTCTTAACTCCTTCTTGTTCTACTCTTCCAACTTAAGCTTACTAGCCAAAAATCCACAAGATTGGATGATGATTAAGAGGATGGTGGTGATGATTGTGGTGGGGCGTGAGGCAAAGGAGAGGGAGGGGAAGAGAGCTGGTTTTTTTTAAAGTGAAAGGAATGAAGAAAGTGGTAAGAAAATATCTTACCTTCCTTTTCTTATAATCCTCTCCTTTGAAAGAATTACCATAATGCCATGCCGCTATTTACAAAATTGCCATGCTTGCTTCACAAGGTTCTAACACTAATAATCGATACATATAAGCGGGATACTACACTTACCACATAAATAACCCATTAACTGACAATTTACCAAATTGTCCTTTGCTTAAAACATTTCTGATACTTCGTCTCAATATTAATAAATATTCGAATCTTAGGCGGGATATTACAATCTACCCCCCTTAAAGAAATTTCGTCCTCGAAGTTTAGAATCCACTATCATATATGAATTAATCTCCCATTCTACTTTCTTCATTAGCCAAGACTCCCGTTCGTCTTACTTATCGGAATCCCTTAGATTTTCAACTCTATAAGTCGAATGTATTCGACAATCTTTTCGTTATCTGAAGCGCTTGATATGCATTACACCTTTCTTGCGTAGTAGAATAGGAGGTTATCCGAACCATCGCATCCAACTTGCTGACTATATCTTTGTTTATACACTTCTTGCAACCCAAACTTGAGTTATCCAATCCTAACACTTGTGCTGAATCTTATAATCTCGTCATAGTCCGCGTAATCTTACTTTGACGGCATTGGACTTTCTTATTATCCTCGACGATTCCATTGAATTCTTATATTCGATCTTTGCCTTATACAACGGCATCCTACATATATGGTTTTACCATAATTATACCATTCTTTAATGAGATTAAAACTACCGCACTACCTCCATTATACAATACAAGGAGGAGGCATCCTGGTATGTTACTTTCCATAGTCTTAATCATTGCTTCCACTACGGAATTCCTCAAGGGCTCGCGGAATCTTACTGATTACCCGCGCTCTGCTTCGATTGATCTTTAACGTAACTTAGAAATCATTCTTCATACTAGGAGTTTGCCAATCTCCCATCGTTCTTGTCACAACTTATTCTCGTTTTCTTGTCGTAGCTTAAATGTTTTCTACACCGATAATCCCAAACTTATAGGAGTTTAGTCCAAGTGATGAGTGGCTTAAGTCGTCGCACATAACATTATACAATATATATCATAGCATATAACTTACATACATAAGCGAGCTCATGTACACTATACATTATCTCATCTTTGTCCGACTAACGGGACATCATTCTTAACCTTAACATATTTGAGACACTACCACATCAATTGGGAATCTTTTCTTACTCTTATCTCATTTCGTAACATCCGGGATTTGCCTTTCAACTGGCTTGCCAGGTTTGCCCCGCCAATGTTACTCATGTTTATTCTTAAGTATACAACAACCTATAATGTAAATTTATGGTTACAATTCACCAGCATCACAAACTTATTTCTCGTTTTGGTTGTCAAATTCAAGATTCTTATTTTCAACGGAAAACTCTACTCGATTGCTACCTAAAAAGCACACTCAGTCTTTAATCCTTTAGTCATAACCTGAAATTACGTAGCCCTTTACCATGAACTACAAATAACTTTTAATCTACGTAAAAGTTCTCCGTCCTTTACTGGTGAACATTAAGTTCAAGACTTCCGAAATCTTCGGTTAATATAGGTTAACATGACATGGTTACAACATGGAATTAAACTCACTCGCCACTGCATTGTCGTATCTGGTCAAGGCCTCTATTCAAATATTTCATTCCTCATGGATTTCGAGGTTTAAGGTATTCATCAACTTAACTCCCATAACTTTCCATTAGAACTCATGATATGTTCAAATCGCTTATACTTACTACTATTCCGTATAATAAAAATTAAGCACTTAACATCTTCTCATACTCTAAGCCTCAGCTTAGCGTTGTTCATTATATCATGCTTGGATTACCACTCCGCTGCGCCACTCTGATTTTTTTTTATACTCGAGGTAGCATCGGAGGAAGACTTCACTATTGTCTCACAAAATTCCATCGATCAATCCTTTTACTCTATCACTTTGTAATCACCGTAACAAATTTGTCTGACGTTATCATTTCTCTTGTAGGTTAAACCATCTGCTTAACTTACGGATTGGTCATCTTCTCACTTTACCTTTCCTTTCGAACGAGGGCCGTAGACTTATTTTCGTGAAAATATGCCAGAACTTGTAAACGGTCTTTAGCAACTATTACGAGTCTAATAGTGCTCCGGTCAAACGGCTTATACTCTGTTTCCGACTTTACTTTCCATATCCCGAATTCGATAACCATCTCTTGGTCAGCTCTTCATGTATAATCGTTAAACATTGCAGAACCCGACTGGAAGTATGTCTGAGGCAGTTTAAATTCATGTACATCCATTTGTGGTAACTTCTAAAAACACTTATAGCTTCTGAAGGTTCATATCTTTCATTTGAGTCTTGTTACTATTCGCTCTTCCTTTATCCGTAATGATTTCATATCCATAATCTTCCCGGGACAACTTTGGTCTCCTTAGCTCTATCATGTCCCTTAAGTTACCCTCGAGTTTCTACGGAACAATTCGTCCTGAAGGTTCCAAATTCTTACCGGTTCTCTAGAACGCCCAACATAGGTTGCGTTTCTTCGAGTGCCGGATTAATCGATCTTAAACTTTTGCACATTATCATGATCTACTGGATTCCTCCAGTAACTCGTTATTGTATTTCACAATTCAAATCTATGCCTTATTACCGCCCTCGGAAACTTATCAACACGAGGTGACCTCTTTCCATTCTATAATATTCGTGGAAGGAACCTCTTCGATGGGGAGCATATAACTCCTTAGCATTAACCTCAATCCTAAACTTTCATGTTCAAGACGATCCTCCGTATAATAAATCTCAACATAATTTCTCGACTGAAATCCCGATCATCCTTCAACACTGGTCTACTATAACCTTGTGTTATCTTGAACTTGCCTTCCTTAACCAATCAAGGAAATTCAATACTGTTCATCTAATCAAGAGTGTTCAACTTAATTCGTCCATCAATATACTAAATTCCAGCAACTTATTATTTATTATCCAACCTGCTTTAAGTAAAATCCCAGTCTAGCTTCTCTTATTTCTAATCTTCTTACCATTAGGATACATCCAAAAATTTGATTCACGCTTTGACATGCAACGAGTCTTATTGTTACTACTTATTCATCCATCTTAGTTCTTAGGCTGCATATCATCTCCTCTTCTTATTTCACAAATCTGGTTCAGGAGACGTGGCTGATCTGATGGGGTCAAACTTACTTGTGATTCATACTCAATAACCACACTTCACTTTAAATTCTCAAACTTCGGTTCCCGTCAAGGTTCTACGTCATTTCCTAGAGCATTCCATGATTCCTTAATCCTTATGTCTTCCGCAGACAAGGCATCGTCCAACGATGCGTCCAACTGGGTTGAGGCACTTCACCTCAATGTTAAATATCCTTTATGTCTCTAAGACCTTGCCACTATCAGGCTTCGTCACCTCATGGTTGATGGCCACCATTTGGCATGAATACTTCTCCGCCAATTCCGTCTTAAAATTATGTCACCTTAATCTTCGCCCTTCATAGACTTCATTCCTCCTTGGTCACATTCAGCTCTCGGACATATATCCTAATTGTCATATACTAGGTTGAGTTGATCAGGCTCAACTAGATGTGACCTTTAGAACAATATCCGGAACCCAATGGTCCCACTACGTTTATTGAAACTTTAATGACCCAAGGCACGGTCTGAATCGACCTGCTCTGATACCAATTGTAACACCCATACTAACTTTAACTAGTATATTAGCATGTGCATTAAACTGATACTAGATACATTTAAAATTTACAATAATTAATATATACAAACCACTGAATGAGTACAATTTGCTCGTTTACATATATATCCAAATATCGCAAAATACACTTTCATATACAAATAAAATCTGTCAACCTCCTGAGCTTGCCAAGACGAGCATCTGCACTTCATCCAACGTCTTCCTGAAGATCTTCATGAACATCCCTTGCTAACCTTTGAACCTGCACCAGAAGGATAGGGATGAGACATAATGTCTCAGTGAGCTCCTACCCTACCTACTGTTGGCAACCACAGGGAACCTAGGGTCGCCGTGCCTACTCTCGGCAATCTTGGGGATACCTACGATCGTCGTCATTCTCTACATTATTCGCGATCAAGGGGAAACCTAGGATCGCTACATGTCTTTATCTTTGCTTTTCATAATCTATTCTAAAACTTAGACTTATACTTGACATATACATAACCTTATGCTTAGTGATCGAGGGGGAATCTATGATCACTTGCTGGTGTCTGATGACTACTTTGTCTTAACTCTTAGTACATAATACATATGCGTATTCATTTTCATATTCGTATTCATAATCATCTTTCATATCATAAAGTTAGAAGTTAGCGTTGAACAAACAATACATTATCTTGGTTCGTTTTACGGAGTGCATCCGGGTGGAGTAACCCCGAAGTACATCTCCCATCATACCGGTGAAATTCCTATCATATCAGGCTAACACCGGACTCCTCTTATCTTTGTGTAGGCAACCCTCTCGGTGAAGCCTCATCCGGCATAATCCGGAGCCTGCTGGACACAACTTAACTTTGCATGCAGACAACCCTCTCGGAGAAGTCCCATCCGGCGTATCCCGGAGTCTGCTGAACATGCTTAATCTTTTAACATACGTGTGGACAATCCTCTCGGAAGAGTCCCATCCGGCGAAACCCGGAGTCTGATGAACACGTTTAACATAGTCTTATAACTTACGTGTGGATAGCCCTTTCGGAGAAATCCCATCCGGCATAATCCGGAGTCTGGTGAACACGTTATCATATTCTTTATCATTAAATTCTTAACTTAAGTTCATATACATATCTTATAAGTTCATAATCTTGTGCATATCTAATGCATTCTTAATTAATCATTCTTAAATGCCTAACCTATGAATAGGTTCCTGTCTTAGAGCAATAGATCGTTCTCGTTAATTCTCATCTTAAGTACTTGTAAGTACTTACTTTACTTTACTATAGTTGGCACAATAATACATTCTTAGGGAGAACCAACTCCCAATACATAACTTATGAAATTATAGTCTTAGGCTTATTGTTCTCTTAAGCCTTTGCTTGGTTATTTGGAAACATTCCATAGTTAATAACCTCTCTATGCCAACTTATGAATTAAGGTATCCATCTCTAAATGTGTGCCTATCCTCACCTTATGTTAATCTAAACATTCTCTAATGGACATGAAAATCGATGGCCGATTACAAGAATTCGGGGGCCGATCTTACTGAAATCGGGGGCCGATCTTATAAAATCGGGGGCCGATGTTTTACGAAGCAATCATGAAAATTGAATAACAATTCGGTGGCCGATTTTATGAAATCGGTGGCCGATTTCTGCATTTTCCAAAACGTGATTTCAGTCCTTTGGCTAAACCAACCATGTCCAACATCAAAACAGCTCAAGAGAAGAGTCTTCTAAAACATATTGATAAATTACAACATGATTAACTAAAGAATTTGACTAGCATGAGGAATTGGGCACTAATTACAAATTTTATCCAATACACAACTTATTCCTCAAAAATTCAACAAGGTGGGTTCTAAAACCCCAAGGGAACTCACCTTAAACTTGATTTGGTGCTAGCTAATCCTTTAACTTTCTTGTTCCAAATTTCCCCAAGACTAGGCTTTCTAGCAAGAACCAAGATTTCTGCAGATTTGCAGTTTCGGACCCCTGACTTCAAACTCGTCCCCAGACTTCAATACTCAGCCAAACTTCACAAAACTAGTACCAAAACGTAGATAATTTTGTTAGCTTTCCATAGCATCAAAGACCACTTGATTCGGAGTTATAGAGAGAGAGTTCTTACCATTTAAATGGAGCCCTGTCCCCAAATACGGGTTTCTCCAACTTCCTCCAAATCTCTACCCAAAACTCCTTCTTTCTCAGGAATCATCATGCAGGATAAAATAGAGGTTTAGGCTCAAACAATAGGCACGAAAATTGAAGTGAGAAAGGAAGATTGAAGTGATTCTTACCTTTTCTTAACTCCTTCTTGTTCTACTCTTCCAACTTAAGCTTACTAGCCAAAAATCCACAAGATTGGATGATGATTAAGAGGATGGTGGTGATGATTGTGGTGGGGCGTGAGGCAAAGGAGAGGGAGGGGAAGAGAGCTGGTTTTTTTTAAAGTGAAAGGAATGAAGAAAGTGGTAAGAAAATATCTTACCTTCCTTTTCTTATAATCCTCTCCTTTGAAAGAATTACCATAATGCCATGCCGCTATTTACAAAATTGCCATGCTTGCTTCACAAGGTTCTAACACTAATAATCGATACATATAAGCGGGATACTACACTTACCACATAAATAACCCATTAACTGACAATTTACCAAATTGTCCTTTGCTTAAAACATTTCTGATACTTCGTCTCAATATTAATAAATATTCGAATCTTAGGCGGGATATTACACATAGCCTGCTTGTTCATGTGGTTTGAAAGTTTGGGAACATAACTTGCTTTGCAAGTTATCCACATAATGGTCATACGAACTTGTGATTTTGTCAAAATTATGCAAAATCCTTGTTATGGTTTGAAGAACATGGGTTTAAAAACTCTTAGGTTCTGAGCTCTTGGGCTAGAACCTCAAAAATTGGTCATTTTGACACAAAAACTCAGATTCTGAGTTCTGTCATGGTCGCACTGCGACCATGACTTCGCACTGCGAAGCATGCGAAATTTTGAGTTCAGAAGCTGTTTCTGAACTTTTGTTCAGAAACAACTTCTGAACACACTCAGGACCTTATAGATGAGTGAAAAGCTTTGAGTTTTTGGGGTGAAAAAGGCTGGACAAACCAGTTTTGATGTTTTGAAAACCTTGGGATTTCTTTGAAATTCAAAAGGGGTTTTTTAGAATCAAATGGTTTTGAACCAAAATAGCTATGCAAACACAATTGTAAATGCAATATAAAAGCTTAGAAACTTACAGAACTCCTTAGCAAAGCTCCAGCTGCAATTGATTTGATTTGGTTGAAGGCTTTTGCAAGAGGTTTGAATATTTGGTGATGGTTTTGGAACTTTGTAATGCTTGGTGTTGGATTGGTTTTTTTCTGGTTGTTTGTGAGGGTTTGTAAGCTAAAATGAGTAGAGTTTCTGCTCTTGAAATGCTGTGTTAATTGTGTTTGAAACCTTGGGCATTGCCTTCTATTTATAGGCCAAAACCAAATCTTTTTTCATCATTACTAAATCCCAAAATTCAGCTGATTTGTGGCTAAGATCAAGCTGGATCCTTTTGCATTAAATGCTAATGGATAGAGGCAACCTTGCCTTGCACCAAGGGGCAAGACTCAGCCTGATTTCAGCCACAAATTCAACCAATTCTAGAAGGTAATGATGAAGAACAAAGCTGAATTGCAATTGGCTAATGCTTGGGGATCAATCCTTGCAATCTCAATGGTTGATCAATAAAAACGTGCACTGTGATGTGCAGAGATTGAGGGATGAAAAAGGCTACTTATGGCTGGTGTGAGGGGTGAAAAGCTGCTGCAAAAACAGAGTAGGCACTCATGGCTTTTCAAGTGAGAAAATCCAGCTAGTTTGACTGGTTTTTGGGGAGCAAGCAGGAGGAAAGTCCTCAAGCAGGTGGCTGGCAACCTTGTGGTGGTTAGCAGGTCACATGGGAGGGACTAGAGCTGCCCAAGGGCAAGCCCACTTGCTTGTCACATGCTAGGTTGGAAGAAAAAGCTTCCAACCTTGGCATTAATGGCAAGTCCTTCAATTCTGGTTTTGCTTGGCCCAATTAGCCATGAATGCTACTTAAAATAATTATGGAAATGATATGCAACAAATTCTGGAATTAAATCAAAGAAACCAAAAATCTGCAGAAAAATCGCAGACTTCGCAGTGCGAAGTGACCTTCGCAGTGCGAAGTCAGCATTTTTGAAATGTTGACTTTTCTGTTGACTTTTGTTGACTTTTGACTTTTTCCCCTCTTTGATTTTTTTTGATTTTTGTTTTAAAATGCTTAGGACAAAATTAGGGTACTACAGGTGTTAAGTAAAAAGTCAAAGTTCTACTAACTTAAATAAACAATGAAACACTAAGACAACTTTTTAACTTCAAAACAATGACTTAAACAAATAATAAGAGGTTCTATGGCATAGCAACTCAAACCTGCCTTCTCAAATTGCATAAATTCATCTCCATTTTTCATATGTAGCTATAAATTCATAAGTTGACAAAACCACACCAAAATAAAAATTCTTCAGCTTGAATGCTTTTAGGAACTGCTCCACCTGTCATATGTAAAGTTTGAGAAGCTTAAAAATACTAACCAAATAAAAACAAAGGATTCAGCAAAGCAAATGACAGTCCATTGTACGAAGATCAGCACTTACATGATAATCTAGAGAAATGAAAAATTTACAAAGATTATTTGTGTAGATTCAACATCAGTTTCTTATCCTGAGACAATTTCACAAACATGTTATGAGCATAAAATAAAATACAAAAAATGATAATGACTTGAACAAACCCAATCCCTAAACCCACCTTCTCTGATGGCAAGAAACTTACATGCAATATAGTAGCTCCATTAGTGTACAATACTGCATTCAGATTACTTTCCATGTTTAGGTCCTAATTCTTCTGAAAAACATACAACAATTGTTTCCCAATTGTGGCACCCTATAACAATAAACAGAGGGTATGATTCATAATTACGTAATTCAAAGAGGAAAATCACTACAAAGTATGAATAACAAAATGAAAGTAATTACTTTCTCATCAATCAACAACAATTGAACAGATTTTGGTTGATCAGGTTTCAAAAAGGTTGAGACTCGCACCTTAATCCTCCATGTCTCTCTACCAGGAACCACATCAGACAAACAATCAATGAATTTTTCCATCTCAAATTCAAAATCAAAATCAGAACCAAAGTGATATCAGTGAGGTTTTTGATACTTGAGCTGATCTATCCCACATACATGTATATATAGTGCTCAGGTGAAGGGTATAACAGGGAGATCAAGACAAAATAAATTTTCAGAATCTGGAAAAAAAAAACCAACAAAATCTAAAGAAGTCAGGACTGAATATCCCTGCACATAAAATGATAGTTCTTATATTAATGTTAGAATTAGAGAAATGCAAATAAGATGCAAGAAGAAGGATTGCCAACCATGAAGGAAAAACTATCATAGATTCACTTACCCAACAGAGAGTATGAAGTATTTAGCACCAGAATTAGCAGCAGCAGAGGCTGTGGTGGAATAGCAAGATGAATGAAAAATGAATGGGCTATTGGGTTTAAATACTTCACGCTGTGAAAATTTAATATTGAAAAGTATTGAAAAAAGCTGCCATTCAACTTCTCTCACTCTTTTCTCTCCTTTTCTACTACACTTATTTAATGTAATTTGACTTTTCAGCATGAAAAAAGGAAAGATGTCGCAAAATCTGGATGGGTAGCAATCCTGTAATATTAAATTTTGTTTAAATATTGCATTGTCTGAATAAAGAATTCCACAATTTTAGGCTTTTGCAGCAAAATCTGCTTTGCATCCCACTTTTTATGGCTTTTTGACTTTAGTAATTAACCCTCAGCCTGCAAAACAGAAACATCTCTGCAGACATTACAACTTCTTCCTTCAGAAACATCTCTGCAGACATTACAACTTCTTCCTTCCAATCTCCGGGAAAACGCCAAACTTAGAACCCTTTACACTGAAAGCAACAAACAAACCTGACAAAAGCATGCCAACATATTTGAAGGAAGACGCAACTCACCAAAATTGGAGATCAACACTGAGGGGAGAGACTATTATCTTTTGTAAGAGTTATAGATTCTTAGAATTGTGCCCTAGCATTTTGCATTTTTCCCACAAATTCCTTGAACGACATTCTTTAATTTACCTTTGAATTTCCCAGGTCACTTTCTTTGTTAAGTTTCTTTTCCTGTTAATCGGTATTTGTATACTGTGTTAACAAGTTTTTTTCTTGTTAATCAGAATTTCCTTGATTACTTTGGGCGAACCTTCATAATTCTATTGCCTTTTTTTATTAGCATTAAATAGGTGCTGCCATTTTTTGAGTGCTGCCAATTGCTCTTCTGTCATGTGCTTACGTCAAGATAGCAACTAATTGGTTTAAACTGCATCCCAACATTCGTACAGATACCAATTCCATATTGACAATCTATTTTAAATTGAAATATAGAAACACAAAAAGTAGAAATAAAAGAGAATTTAGTGTGTGGAATAAAGGAAACAATCAACATTAATTATTTGAAAAAAGGAGGAGGTCATGATCTACTGTCAGTGGATCAAACAATGTAGTATGTTTTAACAGAACCTAAAAGTGTTATTCTATAAGGGAGGTGTTTTTCACATTAAAACTTGAGTAGGGGAGGTTTGTGAAAATAGAGGGGGTGTGAGTGACATTTTAACAAACCTGAAGGCAGGTACGTGCAATTTGCCCTAATTATAAATTAAAGTTCACCGCCAAAAAAAATTAAAAATGAAAGTTTATATAACATATAATTTTTTTTATATAACATATAAAAATTTGAACCTTCTCTCACTCTCCCGTTCCATAATTCAGATCGTCACTCTCGTCACTCGCAACTCTTACATTTAGATCGGAACCCATACTTCATCCTCTCCGACCGCCTCTGAGACCTCTCTGTTCACCACCGAGATATCTCCGCCGCCAGTGACCTGAACATCATCCTCGCCGTCCTCTATCTCCTCGCCGTGTCGATTCGCGAAACTACCGTCAACATCATTGGGAATCGATTTCTCATTTCTACGTGCCTTTCATTTCGCAGATCCTAATGGATTTCATGAAGGTATTCTGTTTTTTATGTTCAATTTCTCATTTCTAGGGTTTCCTTTTTGCTTCTCTGACTTAAAATTTTCTTTCTTTGCTCTGATTTACTTAGTCAAATTTCAGATCTGTGATATCTGTTGATGTGCTTCGATCTTCAATTGAATCTGAACTATGAATTGTGTAGATCACTGTAGTGAGAGTGAGAGTGAATTTTTTGTATGCGTGATTGGTATTGGCAGGAATTTTGGATTGGAATCATTTTTGCACTATTTTTTGCTCTGAATTTTAGGAACGATTCATTGATTTTGGATTTGCTTTGAGTTTAGTTTTCAAGTTGATATGTGTTCATTTTCACTTGGTAAGTTTCAATTTCTTGAAGCATATTCTTAAATTGTTGATGATTGTTGCATTTAGAGTATAGTTCTGTTTTATAGTGAATTTGATTGATTTTGAAACTATGATGAATGTTTCAAATTCTGAATTTCAGGATTCAGTACCTAAAGGCTAAATGGACAGTCTCTTATGGTGAAAGCAGTATTACAAAATTTGCTCGTGTAATATGAATGATTGATTCCGATGGGTGCATGGGCCTTGTTTGGCTACTCACTTCTGGTAGTTTCTTGTGGTTTCCTCGGCTGATGCAGCAAGTAAATTAATGAAAACACATGACTTGGTTTTCTCTGATAGGCCACAACGTAAAATCTTTGATATCTTGTTGTATGGTTCCAAAGATGTGGCAAGTTGTTCATATGGTGAGTATTGGAGACAAATAAGGAGTCTCAGTGTGTTACACCTTCTAAATAACAAAAGGGTTCGATCTTATCGTCATGTGAGAGAGGAAGAAACTTTAAGAATGATGGATCATATTAAGGAGCATTGTTCTTCTGCGTCGCCGTTGAATTTAACTGAGTTGTTCTCTACAATTACTAATGATATAGTATGTAGGGTGGCTCTTGGAATAAGATACCGTGAAGGAAGAGGGAAGAAATTTCAGGAGGTGTTGTTGGAATTTGCGGAGTTATTAGGTACTGTATGTATAGGAGACTATATACCTTGGCTTGATTGGTTGGGAAAAGTTAATGGTGTTTATAGCAGAGCAGAAAAATGTGCCAAACATATTGATGAGTTTATAGAACAAGTAATTGAGGAGCATATTAGTGGTAAATCTGATGGAGATGTTGGTCTTGATAATAATGAGTAGAGTGATTTTGTGGATGTTTTACTTTCTGTTCAAAAGACTAATGCTATTGGCTTCCCAATTGACAGAACTGCAATCAAGGCTTTGATATTGGTAACTAAATCGTTCATTTATATTTTATATTCTGTTTGCTAATTTATATGCTATGCATATGGTATATTTAATGTTCTCCTTATTTCTGTCTGATCTTGTTTCTTAACTGGTAATTAGCAGAGGCAACTTAATTAGACTAACTTGGTCCAATTAAAGAAAACAAGTGTCAAATAACTGCAAGAATTTACTGCTAAGGAACAGCATTCTGACTTTGTAATTTTTCTGTACATAACATGTTTATATATTTAATTGATGATTTGTTGCAGTACTTTGATACATATTGAATGAGATAAGACCGTCTATAAGCGGGGGCAATCCTTACCTTGATAGTCCGTTTTGTATGAATTAGACTTGGTATATAAACATATTATATAGCAGTGATCACCTTATAGTGATCTCAAGATATAGTAAATATATAATAGAACCAACTTCTGACCAATCAACTAACAAGTAAACTAGCTTAAACAGCATTGAACTAATTCTAATTAATATTCAACTATATCTAACATATAAATTTGTTTGATTTACTCCCTCCGTCCCTTTTTATAAGAATAGTTTACAAAAATCACGTGTATTAAGAAAAGTTGTTGGAGTAATAAAGTTGTCTCAAATGTGTGTGATTATTACTAGATTACCCTTAATTAAATATATATTTAATGTTAACTTTTCATATACCAAGGCAAATTGGTAGTATTAATAAGGGGTATATTTGGAAAAAGAGTAATCAATGCTTCTAGGAATTTGTATATGATCTTATATTTAGGGACAAAACTTTTTTGTAAACTACTCCTATAAAAAGGGACGGAGGGAGTATATATCTAGTAAACTTTTATAGACATTTAATTTGTGGAATAAGTGAGCTTTGGCAGCTATTATAAGGTGTTGGTTTTAAAGGGATATGAGAGAAAAAGTAATATGGAAATGATATATTGGAAGACAAAAATATGTTTATAACATCAAAAGCTCACTCTTACAAACACCCCACTGCTCTATAAACTAGACTCTAACCCGTGCGATGCACGGGTTTTGTATAGCTTCATATATAACTATCAAATGACTATATTATTACTTTTATAGTTATATTCAGTATTATGTTATCAAACTATCTCAAAAAGTAACAAAAATAAAAGATGGACTGCAATAAAAATGACAAATCAAAAGAAAAAATATATACAAAAGCTAGCACCAAGAAATTGATCCTAACCGCAAAAGTTGTTAATCGAAAGAAAAAAATAAGGAAAAGGAATTGTTGTTTAGTAACCGAAAGAAAAAAAAAAGGAACGTTACGTGGTAATTGAAATAAAAAATAATAATAATAAAAAGGAACCGCTAATAATGAAAAGGAACTACTATCAAAAAAGGAATTGCAATGGCGTTAGTGACTTTTAAAAAAATGACATTTTCATGTGTTATCTGATTCAATTCCTTGCATATTTTTTTTCATAAAAATTAATTAGGTCCGTTAAAAAGGGTGGTGTTATGGTTATTAGGTTCAATTGCAAGATGGTGAGAGAGATGAAAGTGAGTGAGAAATGATTTAGGAATTGTGAGATTGAAAGAAAGAGGACCCGAGATTTATGTTGAATACACAACATTGAAACAATCACATGTCATAAAAAACATCAGTACCTTGGTGGTAAGAGTTGTGAATTGAAAGCATGTGGTACCTGGTTCGATCCCCATCCGAAGTTTTTTTCATAAATTTTTATAACTAAAAAGTAGGGCTAATCATTAGGGTTAGAGCAACACTACTTAACATTTAGTATGAAAAAAAGAATAATGAAGAAAAAGTTAAAATTAACACAATCACATAACAAAATCAATGATTTTCAAACCCTATTGTCAATGATTCAAAATTAACAAAATTCAGACAATCAATATCAACATTGGTCATAATTTTTTGTCAATTCGATGAAAGATGGTGTGAATCGGTGAGAGAAAGTGAGTTATCGGCAATGACATTTACGGCAGTCAGTTGTTGGTGAGGTGGCAGTTGCGGCGGCGGCGTGATGTGTGTGGATCAGTGAGAGAAAATGATTTTCCGGCGGTGGCAGTTACGGCGGCATGTGTTGTTGAAGTGGGAGTTGCAACGGTGGCGGGATGTTGTTATTGGGGTCACCGGCGGCGGTGAAAATGAAGTTGAATCGCATGATGTGTGTGAATGACGTTCAATTCGTGTTCAAATGATGTTGGAATTCAGGGTTGTGAGAATGACTTAAAGTGAACTCGCATTTGTGCTAGATAAATAAAATGAAAGCAACTATAAGTCACAAAAAACTTTAGTGATCTAGTGGTAATGATTGTGATCTACCAGAACTTGGTACGGGGTTCCACTCTCAAAGTGAACTCGCATTTGTGCTAGATAAATAAAATGAAAGCAACTATAAGTCACAAAAAACTTTAGTGATCTAGTGGTAATGGTTGTGATCTACCAGAACTTGGTCTGGGGTTCAACTCTCAGCAGAAATTGTTTTTCATAAATTTTTTTCAAAACCAAAAATTAGGGTTAGGGTTAGCTATTTTAGGGTTGCAAAAGATGCTTATCAGACTGCCTAGGATTTATATATAAGTGATAGAGCTGAAACATAACTCAAAACAAAAAAGAAACTCCCTAAAATTATTGCCTTTAAAACAAATCATAACTGAAAAACAACTCACTAATGTCTCTTAAAAAACTTATTAATATCATAACTGAAAATACTAAGGCATACTAAGACAGTTTCTACAAATCTCCTCCTTGCCTTAGTTGCTGCAAAGTCCCGGCTTGTCTTTTAATATTTCAAATCTTGCTTTTGGTAAAGCCTTTGTTAACACATCAACCCCTTGATCATCAACTTTGAACTCTTTCACCAAGATCTCATTGCTTCTTCTAATTGGAACATCCTCTATGTCATCATCAGAATATTCGGAAATTTCTGGCAGCGCCTTCTTTATTGGCTGATTTAGAGCATAACTTTTAGCTCTTATTTTAATCTTAAATACATCTCTGCCTTTAACATCTTTGATCAAACACACATTGTCTTCAAATATGACTTTGAAGCCCTTTTCAACAAGTTGTGGAACACTAAGCAAATTTTGATCAATCTCAGGTACAAATAAAACATCAGAAATATATTCATACCAGATAAGCTTTCAATTTTTACTTTGGAAACAACGGTTTTGTCAGAATGAGATGAAATATATTCATCAGAAATATATTCATCCCTTTTCCCTTGACTGAGATGAAATCACCATTTCCAATTTTTACTTTGGAAACAACGGTTTTGTCAAGCTTTTTAAAGAACTTATGATCATTGGTCATATGATTTGTGCAGCCGCTGTCAATTAACCACGAGTCACACAAACTATTGCTTGTAGCAAAGCATGTTGCAACAAAAAGTTGATCTTCTTCTTGATGCTCCATGTATATCTTTGCCTCATCTGATTTTGACCTGAATACTCGCTCTACATGTCCCATGTTGCCACGTTTTCTGCACTTGACATCAGGCCTCCACCAACATCTTATTTGAGGATGGTTTGTCTTTTTACAGTGTGCACATGGTGGAAAAATCTCATCATTTTGCCTGTTGTTGTTGCCTCCTCCTAAATTTTGTGCTTTCACATACAAAGCACCTTCTATGGACGCTTCTCTCATCATTCGCCTTTGTTCTTGTGCCTGCAATGCATTCACCAATTCTACCAATGAAATGCTCGACAAATCTTTTGTTTCTTTTAATGAAGAAATTTTTGATTCATATCTCTCAGGCACAGAAACCAGAATTTTTTGCACAATTCTTTCATAAAAAAAATCATTACCAAGTAATTTCACCTTGTTAACAACACCCAACAACTTATCTGAGTACTCTTTTATGGTTTCTGCCTCCTTTATTTTCAGCATCTCGAACTCCCGAATCAAGTTAAGTATCCACATGTTTTTGGTTCTTTCATTTCACTCATATTCTTTTTTAATGTAATCCCAAATGTCTTTTGCCGATTTCAAGTTCACGATTCTTGTAAATATTGTGCTTGACACCGCATGGAATAGACATGCTTTAGCTTTGGCCTTCCTTGTCTTCTTTTCTTTGTGAATCTTCATTTTCCGGCAATGACTCCACTTCATGTTCTTCTACTGCATCCCAAAGGTCTAAGGCTTCAAGATATGTTGACATCTTAACAGCCCAAGCATGATAGTTTTCACCATAAAAAATGGGTGGTGCAAGGGAAAAGTTTCTTTCTATTTCCATTTTTTAGGATGGTTTTTTTTTTTATGTACTCAATTCATAAATCCCTTAAGAAATTAAGCTCTGATACCAATTTGTTGGTTTTAAAGGGATATGAGATAAAAAGTAATATGAAAATGATATATTGGAAGACAAAATATGTTTATAACATCAAGCTCACTCATACAAACACTCCATTGCTCAATAAATTGAGCTGAAACATAACTGAAAACAAAAAGAAACTCCCTAAAATTATTGCCTTTAAAACAAGGGTTAATGGTTTAAAATGACCCCGTAATATATGTTATCTCTGAAAAATGACCATGTAAAATAAAAACAAATATTTTACCCTTGTAATTTAAGATTATTCTTATTTTTGACCCTATAATATACATGTAGTCCAGAAAAGTGACACAAGGGTTGAATTTTTTCTTTGATTTTTTTCAGGCATGTTTAAGACGTTAAAATATGGCTTTATACAAAAAATTAAATTTTTCCGACTAAGGAAGGATTTATAACAAATTTTTATTCCCCATAATTATGAATTTCTTAAACAATTCATAATTAATTCGTCTATCGTTTAAAAACTTCAAAATTTCATGGTGTCAGCTCTTATGATGTTCTAACTTGTCTACAAAGTTAGGGAACAAAATTTGACCTGTGAATATATGCTTACTCGGAACAAAATTTCAATTTTGCACGTTTTGATTAAAAAAATAAAAATAAATAGAAACATCTTCGAAATGCTATGAAACTTTGCATATCCTTTTTATGTATTTTTATAGATGTCTGCAAACAATCGTCTCAAAATTCGATTTCTAGGTTGAGATTTTTGTTGTTTTGTTTTTTGAGATTTTGACCCTTTAAAAATTCATAATTAATTCGTCCATAGTCGAAAAATTCTAATTTTTTGTGTAAATCCATATTTTAACGTCCTAAACATTCCTAAAAAAAATCATGAAATAATTCAACCTCTAGGTCGCTTTTCTGGAATTTGCGTATTTTATACGGCCAAAAATAATAAGAATATCAAATTAAATGTGTTTTTTATTTTACAAGGTTATTTTTCAGATTTCGCGTAAATTACAGGGTCACTTTCAACAGTTAACCCTTAAAGCAAATCATAACTGAAAAACAACTCACTAATGTCTCTTAAAAAACTTATTAATATCATAACTCAAAATAGTAATGCATACTATAAGGCAGTTTCTACATAAGGTTTAAATTGAAGAGTTTAATTTTGATACATGATCAGTGTAAAAAGTTTTACAATGTCAACAGATTTCAACTATTGATGATATGTGTGATTTTATTAGTTATAATTAAAGTAACAAAGTTTTTAATGTTCGAAGAATTATGATTGATTTACTTCCCCCTGCATGTAGGACATGTTTGCTGCAGGTACTGATACTAGCTACACAGTCCTAGAATGGGCAATGACAGAACTATTAAGACACCAAACTGTGATGCATAAATTGCAAGATGAGGTGAGAACCGTGGTTGGCAACAAAATTCATGTAACTGAAGAAGATTTGGATAACATGATCTACTTGAAAGCTGTGATCAAAGAAACTCTTCGCCTGCATGTCCCGATTCCATTATTAGTCCCTCGAAAATCAATGGAAGATATCAAACTAAATTGCTATGACATTGCAGCTGGAACACATGTACTTCCTCCGTCCCTTTTTATAGGAATAGTTTACAAAAATCACGTGTATTAAGAAAAATTGTTTGAGTAATAAAATTGTCTCAAATGTGTGTGACTATTACTAGATTACCCTTAATTAAATATATATTTAATGTTAACTTTTCATATACCAAGACAAATTGAT
Source organism: Medicago ruthenica (assembly GCA_018208015.1). Classification (NCBI taxonomy): domain Eukaryota; kingdom Viridiplantae; phylum Streptophyta; class Magnoliopsida; order Fabales; family Fabaceae; genus Medicago; species Medicago ruthenica. Next base: position 153,956 of record WNNG01000222.1, read on the forward strand.
AGTATTAATAAGGGGTTGTCGCGTCGAATTTCGGATATCAAGCTATTGACAAGCGTTGAATCACTAATTTTAAATCACGACTGAACTTTTAATTTTTTGGGGAAAAAGGAAAAAAGTTCGAAATTACCTAAAAAATAAGATTTTGGGTTCGGGAGTCGATTATGCGAGGGGAAGGTATTAGCACCCCTCACATCCGTTGTACTCAACGGGAACCTCTTAGTTAACTTAGACTTAAAATGTTTTTGACGTTTTGCTTGCGCTTTTAAACATATATAAAAAAAAAGGAAAAAAGAAAATATAATGTGAAGTGAAGAAAGAGATAAAAACAAACGAAAGGAAAAAAAAGAAAGGGTTTTTTTATTAATGGGCTTGACAAGATGTCGATCTTGCTCCTACGTATCTCCCGGTAGTCGGAGAATTCAAAGCTACGTAGTTCTTTGTTAGAAAAAATTTGTTTGTTGGTTCGTTTTAATTAAAAAGATTTGAAAACGCACAAAGGCGTAAAACGTTTAAATGATAAAGGAGACAAGCGCACATTAAGGCGATAAACTCGCACAAGGCGTAAAAAGAGAACGCACATTAAGGCGATAAACTCGCACAAGGCATAAAAGTTGAAAGAAACGCGCAAAGGCACAAAAAGTTCGGATTGACCACAAGGGCCAAAATTGGTGAGTTGGATTTGTTTTATGCTTCGCTTTGAAAATAGAATGACGATTGTCCGAGCAACGAGACATACGTCAAGCATTCGTACAACCGGGGAAATGGAGAGACATACGTCAAACCACCCTTTTTCATTCAAGTTTTGTTTGAATTTGAGAAAACGTATTTTTGGGGAAGCTAGAAAAGAATGACGATCGTCTAAGCAACGAGACATACGTCAAGTGTTTATCCAATCGGGGAAAGGAGAGACATACGTCAAACCACCCTTTTTCATTCAAGTTTCGCTTGAATTTTAAGAAAATGTATTTTTGGGGAAGCTAGAAAAGAATGACGATCGTCTAAGCAACGAGACATACGTCAAGTGTTTATCCAATCGGGGAAAGGAGAGACATACGTCAAACCACCCTTTTTCATTCAAGTTTTGCTTGAATTTTAAGAAAATGTATAAACTATCAAAACACTTGGTTTAGAAATCAAATGAAAAAGTTTTAATTGTTCAAATTAGTTGTTGCAACCTAATGAACAAGCTTGTTGTTCAATTTATTGAAAAAAAGAAAGAAAATGTTTTTGTTGTTTTTATTGATTTGGAAGGACAAGGTCCTTTGCCTACAAACCCGAATGGGATCAAAACCATGTAGTTCGGGGTAAAAAAACCGAGTGATTAGTTATGTTGATTTTAAAGTTTGAAAATGTTTGTGAAAGATAAAATGAGCCAAAGTGGCGAGTGAGTGAAGTTTGATTGATTTTAATTGCAAAAATAAAGTCTAATATGATTAAGATTGATTGAAGTTTGATTAAAAGAAAATTGCTTGGTTTGAAATCCAAGGCTTTGTTAATGAAGAATATTTTTGATGAAGTTTTTGAATATTTGAAATGTTTTTGGTTTTTATGATTTTTACTTGGAGTTAAAAAAGAAATTAAGTGCGATAGAATAAACTAAACGCGAGGGAATTAAAAACGATGTTGGATCAAAAACTGAAAAATCCCCCTTTCTTTGGATTATAAATTAAACTATGAGAAATGAAAAATAAATGCAATGCATATTTATATTTACTTTGTTTCTAAATACATATATTCAAATGACAAAAAAAAAATGAATGCAAAAATAAAATGATCACATAAAAATAAAATAAAATGCATGAGATGATGTGATAAATAAATAAATAAGATGTTAAAAATAAAAGAACAAATAAAAGGAAATAATAATAAAAAGGAAAATAAAATTGCAAAGAAAAAAATAAAAGAAATAAAATAGGGAGGTGTAAAAATAAAACTGGGGGGTGCAGGAAGTGAGAAACAAATCAGATTTAAAAAACAGGCCCAAAATGCATTGGGCCAGCGTGATTTGATCTGGGCCGTCTGATTAATCAGAGGGTCCTGATCTGATGACAAGGGGAAACAAACACAGCTGTCTGATTAAATCAGAGAGCCTGAGGGGCGAGGGTGCACGCTAACGCGTACACCCACGCACACTGAATCAGGGAGGGGGTATATATACCCACTTCCTTCACAATTTTTTCATTTACACACTTTCTTTCTCTCACTTATCCTTCTCTCTAAACCGCTCTCTCACTTCTCTCTCCCCTCTCTCAAGCTCGGCCACCGGAAAGGAATTCCGGCGTGGTGGCCGCCGGCCTAGGTGGCGGCGCCACCGCGCCGGAGAGGAAAAAACACCCTTTTAAAAAAAAAAAAACCTATTTTCTCACATCCTTTTCTCCCTAGGTCTCAAAAACAAAGTTATTTTTTCCAAAATCTTTCCAAAATTGTCTAGATCTAGGTTTAAAAAAACGGAAAAAAAACTACCTTTTCTTCTTGTTTTTGGTCCGGTTCTTGTGTTCTTTGCTTTGTTCATGTGCTATTGCTGTGTGTGTGGTGCGTGTGTGTGTAGTGCGTGTGTGTGTGGTGCGTGTGTGTGTGGTGTGTGTGTGATGCTGGCCGTCGTGTGTGTGTTGGGCGTGAGTGTTATGTTAGGGGCGTGTGTGGTGTTGTAGCTGTGTTGTGTTAGGGCGTGTGTGGTGTAGCTGGGCTGCTGGCCGTGTGATGTGTTGGTGGGTTGGGTCGTGTGGGTGTGTGTGTGTGTGTGGGCTGTTTTCTTTGTTTTTTTTGCTGCTGGGTGAGTGTTGAGTTTTTGCTTTGGGTTGAAGATTGGTGTTGTGTTGTTTTGCTGTTTATGTTGCTGAAAAAAATCTCTGTTTGATTCCCAATTTTTCTTCTTTTTTTCTTGAGTTTTTGGTCTCTGTTATATAGAGGTTTTGAGTTGTTATTGTTGACCCAAAAGCTTAATTCAAAAGCTGTATTTCTGCAGATTTTGGCTAAGATTTTTGGCAAACATTAATGGGGAAGTGACTTGGTGTGATCTTTGGTTGATTTTTGTGAGGATTTTGGAGGATTTGGAGGATTTGGACAGAAAAATGAATGATGAAAAAATACCCAGAAAAGGGCGCCCCTGCAGCAGTGGTAAATGTTGACTTTGGACCAAAAAAATAAAAAATGATAATAATAATAGTAATAAATAATAATAATGATAATAAAAAAGGAAATAAATAAATGGTGATAATAGTAATAATAAAAATGAAATAAATGACAATAAATAATAAAAACTGAAATTAAAAGTAAAGATAAAAAGTAATAAAAATAAAATAAATAAACAAGATAAAAATTGACATGAGGTATTTTAAAATACCTCCCTGTCGAAATTTCGTCTGAAACGACGAAAATTCTCGGCTTTTAAAAGATGAGTAAAACGAGACGAAAATGGGTCAAAAAATGGGGTATGACAGATTTTGCCCATCACAGTCGGGCCCCACACATTTCAAATCACCTTCCAAGTAATGGATATACAAGCAACATACAGTTGTTTGTTAGGTCGACCATGGATCCATGAAGCCGGGGCAGTGACATCCACTTTGCATCAAAAGCTAAAGTTTGTGAAGAATGGAAAGCTAATAACTGTGGGAGGGGAGGAAGCTCTGTTAGTCAGCCATCTGTCAGCTTTCTCTTTCATCGGTGCCGATAATGTTGATGGGACGTCATTCCAAGGTCTTTCCTTAGATGACGAGAATGCCACAAAGAACGGAGCATCCATGTCTTCTTTCAAGAGTGCACAAAGAGTGGTGCAAGGTGACTTACTCCCAGATTGGGGAAAGATGATAAGCCTGCCGGAGCATAAGCATAGAGAAGGGTTGGGTTTCACTTCAACTACAAGAGTTGCCGAACCAAACACTAGCATTGAACCGCTCGAGGACATTTTCCACAGTGCCAGTTTCATTTATTCCACAGCGGAAGCTAATGCCATCACTGAAGATGGGCCTGAAGAAACGGCACATGTCCATGTAACGCCCGGAGGAATTTGCCGCAATTGGGACGCTGTCGATGTTCCTTCTGTTATTCATTCCTCTAAGTAATGTGTTTATTTGTTTATCGCTTTCAAAAAAGATCCCTTCGTCTTGCCCAAAGCGAAGAAGGACTCATGTAGGGCTTGTTTAAAGTACTATTATCATCAATGAAATTTGTCGTTTTTATCACGACTTTTCTATTATTCTTTTTGTTGTTTTATTGTCATTTTTTCCGAAAAATGGTAACAAACAAAAACCAAAAAAAAATATAATAAGTATACCTTTCTTTTTTTAAATTTCAAAAAGTTTGCATTTTCTCTCATTTTACTAAAATCAACCATCCATCATATGCAGACTAAGCACCAATAAACCCGTTGAACACCGTAACCCTAGGCTCTCTCCCAACTTTGAATTCCCTGTTTACGAAGCGGAAGAGGAAGAGGATGAAGAAATTCCGGATGAAATCAAGCGCCTATTAGAACAAGAGAGGAAGACTATTCAGCCTCACGAGGAGGCAATAGAGGTTATCAACTTGGGGTCTGAAGAGGACAAGAAAGAAATCAAGATTGGGGCATTGTTGGATGCGTCCGTCAAAGAAAGAATAATCAAGCTTCTTGAAGAATATGTGGATATCTTTGCATGGTCATACCAGGATATGCCAGGATTGGATCCTGAGATTGTGGAGCATCATCTACCTTTGAAACCTGAATGTTCGCCAGTCAAGCAGAAGCTGAGAAGGACTCGCCCTGACATGGCCCTCAAGATCAAAGAGGAAGTGCAAAAGCAGATTAATGCTGGATTTCTTGTTACATCAGAATACCCTCAGTGGTTGGCCAACATAGTGCCTGTTCCCAAAAAGGACGGTAAAGTCAGGATGTGCGTCGACTATCGAGATTTGAACAAAGCTAGTCCAAAGGACGACTACCCTTTACCTCACATTGATATATTGGTCGACAGTACAGCCAAATGCAAAGTATTCTCCTTCATGGATGGCTTCTCTGGATATAATCAGATCAAAATGGCTGTTGAAGATAGAGAAAAAACGTCTTTCATTACACCTTGGGGCACCTTTTGTTATCAAGTGATGCCTTTTGGCTTAACAAATGCGGGTGCTACCTATCAAAGGGGCATGACCACTCTCTTCCACGACATGATACACAAAGAAATTGAAGTATATGTCGACGACATGATTGTCAAATCAGGAAATGAAGAGGAACATGGCATCAGTACACAAGTGTTTTATGTCCCCAATTGTCCAAAAAGCCCATGTTGGACCAGTTCGGACAAAAAGAAATGTCAACCGTACCAGATGTGTTACCTCCATGGCATCGCCCTGACCTTACTTGTACATACCATCAAGGGGCACCAGGCCATGACATTGAACGTTGCCTCGCTCTAAAAAATGAGGTCCAAAGGCTAGTCCGTACTAAAGTTCTGACCTTCAAGGACTCAAACCCAAATGTCCAAACTAACCCGTTGCCAAACCATGTCTCCTCTATCAACATGGTTCAAGAATATCAAGGAGCCAGTCCTATTTTGAAGGCCCAAGACGTCAGGACGCCTCTAGTTCCGCTACACATCAAGATGTGTAAGGCAACTATATTCAAGCATGATCATGCTAGTTGCAAAGAGTGTTCGGAAAGTCCTCAAGGATGTATGCAAATCCAAAACGACATACAAGGACTATTGGACAAAAAGGAGCTTGTTGTCACAAAAAAGGACAAAAGTGTATGTGTTATAATCCCGGAGTTTAATATCCCGGATTACTTGGAGTTAGCCCCCAGCAGCCAGAAGCCTGCCGCTACTCCACTTATAATATGTTTACCGGGACCTACCCCATACACTTCCAACAAAGCAGTTCCTTACAAGTACCTTGCAACCATGGTGAATAACGGTCAAGAGGTACCTATTCCCCCCTTAGCCCCTGTCAGTAATATCACGGACAGTAGCAAAATGCTAAGGAGTGGACCTGTTCTTCCCACAGTAGTCCAAGAGAAGGTCAGTACCCCGGTATTTGAACCAAGGCAAACCCAAGACCCCTGCACAAACAAGGATGTAGGTCAATCCAGTGGGGCAAATGCCGATTCGGATCTTGATGAGGTTTTGAAGCTAATCAAGAAGAGCGAATACAAGGTCGTGGACCAGTTGTTGCAAACACCTTCAAAAATCTCTATGTTGTCCTTACTGCTAAACTCCGAAGCTCATAGAGGAGCATTAATGAGAGTTTTGAACCAAGCCTTCGTGGAGCACGATATAACCCTTGGCCAATTCGGAGGCATTGTCGGAAACATCACTGTCTGCAACAACTTAAGCTTCAGTGATGAGGAACTCCCGGAGCAAGGAAGGCACCATAATTTGGCATTACATATATCGGTAAACTGCAAGTCGGATGCTTTATCAAACGTACTTGTAGACACCGGCTCTTCATTGAACGTAATGGCCAAGACAACCCTTGACCAGCTTTCCTACCAGGGGACCCCCATGAGGCAAAGTGGGGTAGTTGTTAAAGCCTTCGATGGCTCGAGGAAATCAGTAATTGGAGAGGTAGATCTGCCCATCACAGTCGGGCCGCACACATTTCAAATCACCTTCCAAGTAATGGATATACAAGCAGCGTACAGTTGTTTGTTAGGTCGACCATGGATCCATGAAGCCGGGGCAGTGACATCCACTTTGCATCAAAAGCTAAAGTTTGTGAAGAATGGAAAGCTAATAACTGTGGGAGGGGAGGAAGCTCTGTTAGTCAGCCATCTGTCAGCTTTCTCTTTCATCGGTGCCGATAATATTGATGGGACGTCATTCCAAGGTCTTTCCTTAGATGATGAGAGTGCCACAAAGAACGGAGCATCCATGTCTTCTTTCAAGAGTGCACAAAGAGTGGTGCAAGGTGACTTACTCCCAGATTGGGGAAAGATGATAAGCCTGCCGGAGCATAAGCATAGAGAAGGGTTGGGTTTCACTTCAACTACAAGAGTTGCCGAACCAAACACTAGCATTGAACCGCTCGAGGACATTTTCCACAGTGCCAGTTTCATTCATTCCACAGCGGAAGCTAATGCCATCACTGAAGATGGGCCTGAAGAAACGACACATGTCCATGTAACGCCCGGAGGAATTTGCCGCAATTGGGACGCTGTCGATGTTCCTTCTGTTATTCATTCCTCTAAGTAATGTGTTTATTTGTTTATCGCTTTCAAAAAAGATCCCTTCGTCTTGCCCAAAGCGAAGAAGGACTCATGTAGGGCTTGTTTAAAGTACTATTATCATCAATGAAATTTGTCATTTTTATCACGACTTTTCTATTATTCTTTTTGTTGTTTTATTGTCATTTTTTCCGAAAAATGGTAACAAACAAAAACCAAAAAAAAATATAATAAGTATACCTTTCTTTTTTTAAATTTCAAAAAGTTTGCATTTTCTCTCATTTTACTAAAATCAACCATCCATCATATGCAGACTAAGCACCAATAAACCCGTTGAACACCGTAACCCTAGGCTCTCTCCCAACTTTGAATTCCCTGTTTACGAAGCGGAAGAGGAAGAGGATGAAGAAATTCCGGATGAAATCAAGCGCCTATTAGAACAAGAGAGGAAGACTATTCAGCCTCACGAGGAGGCAATAGAGGTTATCAACTTGGGGTCTGAAGAGGACAAGAAAGAAATCAAGATTGGGGCATTGTTGGATGCGTCCGTCAAAGAAAGAATAATCAAGCTTCTTGAAGAATATGTGGATATCTTTGCATGGTCATACCAGGATATGCCAGGATTGGATCCTGAGATTGTGGAGCATCATCTACCTTTGAAACCTGAATGTTCGCCAGTCAAGCAGAAGCTGAGAAGGACTCGCCCTGACATGGCCCTCAAGATCAAAGAGGAAGTGCAAAAGCAGATTAATGCTGGATTTCTTGTTACATCAGAATACCCTCAGTGGTTGGCCAACATAGTGCCTGTTCCCAAAAAGGACGGTAAAGTCAGGATGTGCGTCGACTATCGAGATTTGAACAAAGCTAGTCCAAAGGACGACTTCCCTTTACCTCACATTGATATATTGGTCAACAGTACAGCCAAATGCAAAGTATTCTCCTTCATGGATGGCTTCTCTGGATATAATCAGTTCAAAATGGCTGTCGAAGATAGAGAAAATACATCTTTCATTACGCCTTGGGGTACCTTTTGCTATCAAGTGATGCCGTTTGGCTTAACGAATGCGGGTGCTACCTATCAAAGGGGCATGACCACTCTCTTCCACGACATGATACACAAGGAAATCGAAGTGTATGTCGACGACATGATTGTCAAATCAGGAACCGAAGAGGAGCATGTTGAATATTTGCTAAAGATGTTTCAACGCCTGAGAAAATATCGACTTCGCCTGAACCCCAACAAATGTACATTCGGCGTGAGATCTGGAAAACTCCTAGGTTTCATTATCAGTCAAAAGGGTATCGAGGTAGATCCCGATAAGGTCAAGGCCATCAGAGAAATTCCTGCTCCTCAAACTGAGAAGCAAGTAAGGGGATTTCTAGGACGTTTAAATTACATCTCTAGATTCATATCCCACATGACAGCCACTTGTGGACCCATCTTCAAGCTACTTCGCAAAAATCAAGAAGTAGTATGGACAGAAGATTGCCAGAAAGCCTTTGACAGCATCAAGGAGTACCTGGTAGAACCTCCAATACTTATTCCTCCAGTCGAAGGAAGACCTTTGATCATGTACTTAACCGTATTGGAGGACTCCATGGGTTGTGTACTCGGACAACAAGACGAGACCGGTAGAAAAGAGCACGCTGTCTACTACCTAAGCAAGAAGTTTACGGACTGCGAGTCCCGATACTCTCTACTCGAGAAGACTTGTTGTGCATTAGCTTGGGCTGCTAGGCGTCTTCGCCACTACATGCTTAATCATACTACTTGGTTGATATCCAAAATGGATCCAATCAAGTACATCTTTGAAAAACCCGCCTTAACCGGAAGGATCGCCCGTTGGCAGATGTTGTTATCAGAATACGACATCGAATACCACACTCAGAAAGCTATCAAAGCCAGCATTCTTGCCGATCATTTGGCTCATCAACCAATCGAGGATTATCAACCAATCAAGTTTGACTTCCCCGATGAAGAAATCATGTATCTAAAGATGAAGGATTGTGACGAACCACTACTTGGCGAGGGTCCGGATCCCGAATCTAGATGGAAGTTAATCTTTGATGGAGCTGTCAATATCTATGGCAATGGAATTGGGGCAGTCATCGTCACCCCCGAGTGCAAACATCTCCCTTTTGCTGCAAGACTTTCATTCGACTATACAAACAATATGGCGGAGTATGAAGCTTGTATTCTGGGAATTGAGGAAGCCATTGATCTAAGGATCAAGAACCTCGACATTTATGGAGACTCAGCTCTTGTGATCAATCAAATCAATGGAGATTGGGAAACTCGCCACACCGGCTTGATTCCTTACAAAGATTACGCAAGACGTTTGCTAACTTTTTTCAACAAAGTCAAGTTGCATCATATTCCTCGAGATGAGAATCAAATGACGGATGCTTTGGCAACCTTGTCTTCCATGTATGAGGTCAGCCACCGGAATGAGATTCCAACAATCAAGGTTCAGCACCTAGAAAGGCCTGCACATGTGTTTGCAGCCGAAGCAGTCATAGATAACCAGCCATGGTTCCATGACATCAAAAGTTTCCTCCAAAAGCAAGAATACCCGCATGGGGCATCCAACAAGGATAAGAAAACTCTGCGAAGATTAGCTGGCAACTTCTTTCTAAATGGAGAAGTCTTATACAAGAGGAATTTTGATATGGTGCTACTCAGATGCGTTGATGAGCAAGAAGCCGATCTTATAATGCATGAGATACATGAGGGTTCCTTCGGGACTCATTCCAGTGGGCACACAATGGCTAGAAAGATCTTGAGGGCCGGATATTACTGGATGACCTTGGAGAGTGATTGCTACAAACATGCCAGAAAATGCCATAAATGTCAAATTTATGCGGACAAGATCCATATGCCACCAACGGCTCTGAATGTCCTCTCTTCCCCATGGCCTTTCTCCATGTGGGGTATCGACATGATTGGTAGGATTGAACCCAAAGCTTCGAATGGGCATCGCTTCATCTTAGTGGCGATTGACTACTTCACCAAATGGGTCGAAGCTGCGTCATATGCCAACGTCACCAAACAAGTGGTGGTCCGATTTATCAAGAATCATATCATCTGTCAATATGGTATTCCCAGCAAGATCATCACCGACAATGGGACCAATCTGAACAACAAAATGATGAAGGAGCTATGTCAAGAGTTCAAGGTCGAGCATCATAACTCCTCTCCTTATAGGCCTCAGATGAATGGCGCAGTTGAAGCTGCAAACAAAAACATCAAGAAAATAGTGCAAAAGATGGTGGTCACCTACAAGGATTGGCATGAAATGTTGCCATATGCCTTGCACGGGTATCGTACTTCAGTGCGTACATCGACAGGGGCAACCCCTTTCTCTTTAGTATACGGCATGGAAGCAGTGCTCCCCGTAGAAGTCGAAATCCCGTCATTGAGAATCTTGATGGAAGCTAAATTGTCAGAGGCTGAATGGTGTCAAAACAGATACGATCAGTTGAACTTAATTGAGGAAAAACGCATGACTGCCTTGTGTCATGGACAACTGTATCAACAGAGGATGAAACAATCTTTTGACAAGAAGGTTCGTCCTCGTGAAATCCAAGAAGGAGACCTCGTGCTTAAAAGGATCCTATCTTTTCAACCCGATTCCAGGGGCAAATGGACGCCTAACTACGAAGGCCCGTATGTGGTCAAGAGAGTTTTCTCCGGAGGAGCTTTGATTCTCACGACAATGGACGGCGAAGATTTTCCGCGTCCTGTGAATTCCGATGTAGTCAAGAAATATTTTGTCTAAAAACAAAAGAACAGCTCGGTAAGTCGAAAACCTGAAAGGGCGACTTAGGCAAAAATGAGCGTCTCGGTGGACTGAAAACCCGAAAGGGTGGTCCAGGCAAAAATTAGAGACACAAAACAGAAATAATTATCCTGATAGGTCAAGAACCCGAAAGGGCGATCTATGCAAAATTAAGGATCAACAGACAAAATAACTACATCGGATTGGCTACGATTTACTTGGGGCAAATCAACTGTCAAGGGACTCGGAATCTGAAGCATCCAAACAGTGAATTCAAAGTTGTTAGGAAGAATAGTGGTTATTGTGTTCAATGTACTTTCCCTGTATATTTACCATTTTTTCAACTTTGTAAGATCCGTGGAGCCACGCCAATTGGCAGGGCCACCACCCAATTAATAAAATTTCTTCCTAGTGAAGTCCTTACATTTTGCTGGGAATTCCCATTTATTCTGCTTAGTCATTTCTTCTATTTTTGATAATAGTACTTGGAACGAAACTCTTTTTCAAAAGAAAAATCATAAATCTTTTTGGAAGGCATAAATAATAAACACATTCTCTTTGGACTCGTGAATAATTGAAGTGCGTGCCAGCAGCTATCCTGAGAGCGGATAAACTTCGCCGGCCAAATATGGTCAATTGCTAAAAAGATTTCCCCGGCGGAGTCCCCCCCGTGAATCAAAGGGAATATCCCCAGTGAATCGAAAGCCCGAAATGACGATTCAGAGAAAAAACAAAGAAGGTAGCATTCCCGGCGGAATCATCAGTTCTTCTCCCCCGCGGATTAGCATAATCCCCGGTGGATTAACAAACTCCTCAGGAGGTCAATCTTTGTCCAAACAATCAAAAAGCCCAATTGTCATTGGCACCTACTCACGAAAGCCCAACCACCATTGGCATCTAAGGCTGGATATCGATCATGCTTCCAAAATGATCCTTATACCCCCAGCGAGGTCACAACCAAAGCCCAATTTTATTGGCATCCCCCAGTGGAGTCTCAACCCCAAAAGCCCAATCATTATTGGCACCACCACAACCAAAGCCCGACCTCGCTCGGTATCTCATCTAAGCCCGACTTTGCTCGGCACCCAAATCATAACCCCCAGCGTCCAACGTGACGTCTCTTATCCCACATGTCAGCATAATTCATGCATCATATCAAACTCATTCATTAGCATGCATCTCATATTCATATCATGCATTCGCCACAATTTATTATCCCCCCAGCAACAGTCAAGTGTCATCCCCAGCGTGTCTGATCTATTGATGTCACCTTCTTGTAAGCCAAGCGGCAGTTCTGTAACGAACAGCTTGTGCAATCTTTCATCATATTCTTATACCAAGGGGCAATTTCTTTAACGAACGGTTTGAGTATACCCGTTGCAAGTCAACCTTTCACACAACATCCCCAGTGAAGTCGCCATTTTTGTCGCGTCGAATTTCGGATATCAAGCTATTGGGAAGCGTTGAATCACTAATTTTAAATCACGACTGAACTTTTAATTTTTCGGGGAAAAAGGAAAAAAGTTCTAAATTACCTTGAGAAAAGATTTTAGGTTCGAAAGTCGATTATGCGAGGGGAAGGTATTAGCACCCCTCACATCCGTTGTACTCAACGGGAACCTCTTAGTTAACTTAGGCTTAAAATGTTTTTGACGTTTTGCTTGCGCGTTTAAACATATATATATAAAAAAAGGAAAAAGAAAATATAATGTAAAGTGAAGAAAAAGATAAAAACAAACGAAAGAGAAAAGAAAAAAAGGTTTTTTATTAATGGGCTTGACAAGATGACGATCTTGCTCCTACGTATCTCCCGGTAGTCGGAGAATTCAAAGCGTACGTAGTTCTTTGTTAGAAAAAAATTTGTTTGTTGGTTCGTTTTAATTAAAAAGATTTGAAAACGCACAAAGGCGTAAGATGTTTAAATGATAAAGGAGACAAGCGCACATTAAGGCGATAAACTCGCACAAGGCGTAAGAGTTGAAAGAAACGCGCAAAGGCACGAAAAGTTCGGATTGACCAAAAGGGCCAAAATTGGTGAGATGGATTTGTTTTATGCTTCGCTTTGAAAATAGAATGACGATTGTCCGAGCAACGAGACATACGTCAAGCATTCGTACAACCGGGGAAATGGAGAGACATACGTCAAACCACCCTTTTTCATTCAAGTTTTGTTTGAATTTGAGAAAACGTATTTTTGGGGAAGCTAGAAAAGAATGACGATCGTCTAAGCAACGAGACATACGTCAAGTGTTTATCCAATCGGGGAAAGGAGAGACATACGTCAAACCACCCTTTTTCATTCAAGTTTCTCTTGAATTTTAAGAAAATGTATTTTTGGGGAAGCTAGAAAAGAATGACGATCGTCTAAGCAACGAGACATACGTCAAGTGTTTATCCAATCGGGGAAAGGAGAGACATACGTCAAACCACCCTTTTTCATTCAAGTTTTGCTTGAATTTTAAGAAAATGTATAAACTATCAAAACACTTGGTTTAGAAATCAAATGAAAAAGTTTTAATTGTTCAAATTAGTTGTTGCAACCTAATGAACAAGCTTGTTGTTCAATTTATTGAAAAAAAGAAAGAAAATGTTTTTGTTGTTTTTATTGATTTGGAAGGACAAGGTCCTTTGCCTACATACCCGAATGGGATCAAAACCATGTAGTTCGGGGTAAAAAAGCCGAGTGATTAGTTATGTTGATTTTAAAGTTTGAAAATGTTTGTGAAAGATAAAATGAGCCAAAGTGGCGAGTGAGTGAAGTTTGATTGATTTTAATTGCAAAAATAAAGTCTAATATGATTAAGATTGATTGAAGTTTGATTAAAAGAAAATTGATTGGTTTGAAATCCAAGGCTTTGTTAATGAAGAATATTTTTGATGAAGTTTTTGAATATTTGAAATGTTTTTGGTTTTTATGATTTTTACTTGGAGTTAAAAAAGAAATTAAGTGCGATAAAATAAACTAAACGCGAGGGAATTAAAAACGATGTTGGATCAAAAACTGAAAAATCCCCCTTTCTTTGGATTATGAATTAAACTATGAGAAATGAAAAATAAATGCAATGCATATTTATATTTACTTTGTTTCTAAATACATATATTCAAATGACAAAAAAAAATGAATGCAAAAATAAAATGATCACATAAAAATAAAATAAAATGCATGAGATGATGTGATAAATAAATAAATAAGATGTTAAAAATAAAAGAACAAATAAAAGGAAATAATAATAAAAAGGAAAATAAAATTGCAAAGAAAGAAATAAAGGAAATAAAATAGGGAGGTGTAAAAATAAAACTGGGGGGTGCAGGAAGTGAGAAACAGATCAGATTTAAAAAACAGGCCCAAAATGCATTGGGCCAGCGTGATTTGATCTGGGCCGTCTGATTAATCAGAGGGTCCTGATCTGATGACAAGGGGAAACAAACACAGCTGTCTGATTAAATCAGAGAGCCTGAGGGGCGAGGGTGCACGCTAACGCGTACACCCACGCACACTGAATCAGGGAGGGGGTATATATACCCACTTCCTTCACAATTTTTTCATTTACACACTTTCTTTCTCTCACTTCTCCTTCTCTCTAAACCGCTCTCTCACTTCTCTCTCCCCTCTCTCAAGCTCGGCCACCAGAAAGGAATTCCGGCGTGGTGGCCGCCGGCCTAGGTGGCGGCGCCACCGCGCCGGAGAGGAAAAAACACCCTTTTCAAAAAAAAAAAACCTATTTTCTCACATCCTTTTCTCCCTAGGTCTCAAAAACAAAGTTGTTTTTTCCAAAATCTTTCCAAAATTGTCTAGATCTAGGTTTAAAAAAACGGAAAAAAACTACCTTTTCTTCTTGTTTTTGGTCCGGTTCTTGTGTTCTTTGCTTTGTTCTTGTGCTATTGCTTTGTGTGTGGTGCGTGTGTGTGTAGTGCGTGTGTGTGTGGTGCGTGTGTGTGTGGTGTGTGTGATGCTGGCCGCCGTGTGTGTGTTGGGCGTGAGTGTTATGTTAGGGGCGTGTGTGGTGTTGTAGCTGTGTTGTGTTAGGGCGTGTGTGGTGTAGCTGGGCTGCTGGCCGTGTGATGTGTTGGTGGGTTGGGTCGTGTGGGCTGTTTTCTTTGTTTTTTTTGCTGCTGGGTGAGTGTTGAGTTTTTGCTTTGGGTTGAAGATTGGTGTTGTGTTGTTTTGCTGTTTATGTTGCTGAAAAAAATCTCTGTTTGATTCCCAATTTTTCTTCTTTTTTTTGATTTTTTGGGTCATGTTATATAGACATTTTTTAGTTGTTTTTGTTGACTCAAAAGTTGGATTTCTGCAGATTTTGGCCAAGATTTTGGTACACATTAATGGAGAAGTGACTTGGTGATTTTTTGTGCAGACTTTGTGAGGATTTTGGGAGATTTGGACAGAAAATGAAATGATGAAAAAACCCAGAGAAAAGGGCGCCCCTGCAGCAGTGATTTTTGACTTTTGGACAAAAAATAAAAAATAATAATAATGATAATAAATAATAATAATAATAATAAAGCAAGTAATAATGAAATAATGATAATAATAATAAGTGTGATAATAATAATTGTCATACCCCATTTTTTGACTTGTATTTTTGTGTTTTATCTCATTATTTATTTTTTACCTTTTATTATTTTATTATTGCTATAATATTTTTATTTGCATTTTATCATTTTCATTATTAAGCATTACTATTATCATCATCATTATCCTTAATATTTTCCTTTAATAATATCATTATTATCTTTACTACTATTAAGGGTTTTTATTTAATATATTATTAAGTTATTATCATTTTTTTATTATTATTATTATTATCTTTTATCATCATTATTATTGTCATTTGCCATTTTATTTATTTTCATTATCATTTACATTTATGCATTTCCACTATTATCCTTATTATTATTTATTTTACTCATTTTTCACCTTTTTATATTTAAATACAAAAAATCAAAAAAAGGGGGAGTTCGCAGTGAGAAATCACCTTCGCACTGCGACCTCTGCGAAATTTTATGCAGAATTACAAACATTGGTTTATCCTTTTTGCTTTCAACTACAATTGTTGTTATTAGCATTATTACTTGTATTCTTGCTATTTTATGACTGATTTGGTGCAGCAAGGCAAGATTTAATGTGTGACATTAAAGGTAAAAGGAAAGAAGGATTTTCTTCCAACCTCTCATGTGATCAAACAAATTGGCTATCCTTGGTCAGCTTTTGTCCCCCAAAATTGACCCCTCACCCAACCTAAACTTGCCAGCCAGCTGCTTGATCCCTTTCCTCCCCTTTTTCCCTGCCAAAACCAGTCAATCCCAAGTGGTTTTTGTTGCAAAAAAGGCTGTTTGATGTGCCCTGTTTTGACCTGAATTTCTCCTCCCACACATAAGCCCACATGCTGATTTTGCTTCCCCCAATCTCCCTGTACATGGCAGTACACGTTTTGATTGTTTGACCTTCCAAGATTGCAAGGATTGATCCCAAGAATCATCCCTTTTGCAGCTGCCCTGTTTTACAGTTTTTACCATCATTACCTTCTAGAATCAATGGCATTTGTGGCTGAGATCAGTCAAGACCTTGCCCCTTGGCACAAGGCAAAGCAAATTCTATCCTTTAGCATTAAATGCAAAGTGTTCTAGCCTGAATTTAGCCCAAATCAGCTAGTGTTTTAGGATTTTATTCATCATTGTTCATCATTACAAAGATTTGCATTTATGCCTATAAAAGGAAGGGCAAGGCATAAGGATCACACACATTGAAACCAGCTAAAAACACCATCAAACAGACCAATTCAGAGAGCCAATACACACGAAATCCACACAAAAATCCCTTGCATTGCAGCACAAAATCAGTCCATCACAAACACTTAGAACTTGGTTCATAACCTCTTACAAAGCAAGCAAGCCACTTCCAATCTTGTTCAAGCATTGCTAGGAGTTCTGTAAGTCTCCTATAATCCTTCTTTTCTATTGTTTTTGCTGTTTGCATATTTTGCTTTGTCCAATTTTGCTTTGTGAACAAAAACCTCTTTTGAACCTCAAAAAGGACCTCAAAGGGGCCAAGCTTTAAAACTGTGATTTTCCACCCTTTTTTCTTCCATTTTGTCAAGTTTTTTAACCTCCTTTAGGTTCTGAATCTTGCTTAGAAGCAGTTTCTGAACTTCTGTTCAGAAACAGCTTCTGAGTTGAAAAATTCGCATACTTCGCAGAGCAAAGTATTGCTCGCACTGCGAACACACCAGAACCTGACTTCGCAGAGCCAAGTTCTGGTTGCTCTGCGAAGTATATGAAACTCAGAACATGAATCAGGCATTCAAATGTCAAATTTTTGGGATTCTAGCCCTTGATTCAGAACCTAAAGAGGGTTAAAACCATTTTGGTCCAAACCCAATTCATAATCATGCACAACTTTAAAGATTTCACAAGTTCGTGCGACAAATTTCGAATAACTTGTGAAACAAGTTATGTTCTTAACATTTTCAAAACCAAGTTTGAGCAACAAGCTAAGTTCGTCTATTTCAAAACAAACTTGAACAACCATGTTGTTCATGATTTTCAATCCAAACGCGAACTTAAGTTTGCTCATTCTTTTAAAAACCAAGCTCGAATTGAGCCGAATTTGTGAACTTTCCAAATTTTTGCATGTTATATGATTATGTCTGCCATTCAAACTTGAACCAAACTCGTTCTTGAGTTTCAATAACTTAAGCAACAAGTAACGTTCATGATTTTTAATAAGATCGAACAACAAATTTGTTCGTGTTTTCTTTTCTTTTTTACAACTTTCCTTTTAAAGCTTTGGTTCCCTTTGAGATTCCTTAGAGTCCCGACAAAACCAAACTTGAATGAAACGGGAATGGCTTGACGTATGTCTCCCCAAACCTCGGTTGCACGAATGCGTGACGTATGTCTCGTCGCTCGGGCAATCGTCATTCCACCCTTGACGCGTCTAGCACGCTCAACCTTCCCTTGGTCCCCTTGTGGCCATTTTTTATCCTTTTTCTTGGCCCTCGTGGTCAATCCGAACCTTTCGCGCCTTGCGCGTTTATTTTTTTAAACCTTTTTACGCCTTGCGCGAATTTTTCGCCTCGGTGCGTTCGTCTTTTGTTTATTCATTTTAAAACATTCACGCCTTGCGCGAGCTTATCGCCTAGCGTCCATCTCTCACCATTTTAAAACTTTGTACGTCTTCGTACGTTTTTAAAACCTTTGCTCACGTCCGAGCGTAAAACTTTTTCATCAAATGATTTACTTTTATGCATTGTCGTCAGTGGCCAGCTCGGCAACAACCCGAGCAGCTGACTTTTACTTTCTTGTCGTCAATGGCCAGTTCGGCAGCAACCCGAACAGTTGACATTTACTCTCATTACACTTTTTTTTTCAAACTTTTTTCGCTCGGACGCGATCAAACTTTTTTTAACTAAAACGAACCAACATACAAACGTTTTCTACCAAAGAACTACGTACGCTTTGAATTCTCCGACTACCGGGAGATACGTAGGAGCAAGATCGACATCTTGTCAAGCCCATTAATAAAAAACTTGTTTTTCCCTTTTCGTTTGTTTTTATCTCTTTCTTCATCTCGCATTATGTTTTTATATATTTCCTTTTTATATACATGTATAAACACGTGAGTAAAATATCGAAGCATTTTAAGCCTAAGCCGACTAAGAGGTTCCCGTTGAGTACAACGGATGTGAGGGGTGCTAATACCTTCCCCTCGCATAATCGACTTTCGAACCTAAAATCTTTTCTCAAGGTAATTTAGAACTTTTTTCCTTTTTCCCCGAAAAATTAAAAGTTCAGTCGTAATTTAGAATTAGTGATTCAATGCTTCCCCATAGCTTGACATCCGAAATTCGACGCGACAATAATAATGAAAAAGATAATGTAATAATGTAATAATGATAATAATAATAATAATAGTATTAACAATAATAATAATAGTAATAATGGTAGTGGTAATAATAATAATGGTAATAGTAATGATAATGATAATAATAATAATAATGATAATGGTAATAAGAGATAATAAATAATAATAATAATAATAATAATAATAAAAAAGGAAATAAATAAATAGTAATAATAGTAATAATAAAAATGAAATAAATGACAATAAATAATAAAAACTGAGACTAAAAGTAAAGATAAAAAGTAAAAATAAAATAAATAAACGAGATAAAAAAGTGGCCCTAAAACGAACCAAAAAATGAGGTATTTTAAAATACCTCCCTGCCGAAATTTCGTCTGAAACGACGAAAATTCTCGGTTTTTAAAAGATGAGTAAAACAAGGCGAAATTGAGTCAAAAAATGGGGTATGACAGATGCCCCTATTGAAGTTTCTTCATTACGGAGATTTAAAAGTAAAATTTTGATTCGACGGGTCGAAGAAACTTAAATACAGAGTACACCATTTTTGACCAATTTTGACAGTAAAATGTTATGGATGCGATGTCATGTATGCAATGTTATGAATGCTTGCGATGCAAGTATGAATGCAAGACGGCAAAGATGACCTGATTGGGGATAAAAAGAGACAAAGGGATACCCCGGTTCGTTAAAGAAACGGGATCCGACTCTACTGGGGGTAGCGTTCCACTGGGGAAAAATGTTAGCTGTTCGGGTTATTGCCGAACTGTTCACTAGGGAGAGTGGGCAATTAACCACGGGAACCAAAAAGGGTAAAATGTCAGCTGTTCGGGTTAAATTCCGAACTGCCACTGACGACAAGGAATGAATGTAAAGGTCAGCTGTTTGGGTTGTTGCCGAACTGTTCACTGACGACAGGAATAAAAGAAATGTCAACTGTTCGGGTTGTTTACCGAACTGTTCATTGACGACAAAAAGAAAGAAATGTCAACTGTCCGGGTTGTTTACCGAGCTGCTCATTGACGACAGGAAATAAAAGAAATGTCAACTCTCCGGGTTGTTTACCGAACTGTTCATTGACGACAGGAAATAAAAGAATGTCAACTGTTCGGGTTGTTTACCGAACTGTTCATTGACGACAGGAAATAAAAGAAATGTCAACTGTCCGGGTTGTTTACCGAACTGTTCATTGACGACAGGAAATAAAAGAAATGTCAACTGTCCGGGTTGTTTACCGAACTGTTCATTGACGACGGGAAATAAAAGAAATGTCAACTGTTCGGGTTGTTTACCGAACTGTTCATTGATGACAGGAAATAAAAGAAATGTCAACTGTCCGGGTTGTTTACCGAACTGTTCATTGACGACAAAAAGAAATGTCAACTGTTCGGGTTGTTTACCGAACTGTTCATTGACGACAAAAAGAAATGTCAACTGTCCGGGTTGTTTACCGAACTGTTCATTGACGACAAAAAGAAATGTCAACTGTCCGGGTTGTTTACCGAACTGTTCATTGACGACAAAAAGAAATGTCAACTGTCCGGGTTGTTTACCGAACTGTTCATTGACGACCAAAAGAAATGTCAACTGTCCGGGTTGTTTACCGAACTGTTCATTGACGACAAAAAGAAATGTCAATTGTCCGGGTTGTTTACCGAACTGTCCGGGTTGTTTACCGAACTGTTCATTGACGACAAAAAGAAATGTCAACTGTCCGGGTTGTTTACCGAACTGTTCATTGACGACAAAAAGAAATGTCAACTGTCCGGGTTGTTTACCGAACTGTTCATTGACGACAAAAAGAAATGTCAACTGTCCGGGTTCTGTTACCTAAAAGTTCGAAATTACCTAAAAAATAAGATTTTGGGTTCGGGAGTCGATTATGCGAGGGGAAGGTATTAGCACCCCTCACATCCGTTGTACTCAACGGGAACCTCTTAGTTAACTTAGGCTTAAAATGTTTTTGACGTTTTGCTTGCGCTTTTAAACATATATAAAAAAAAGGAAAAAAGAAAATATAATGTGAAGTGAAGAAAGAGATAAAAACAAACGAAAGGAAAAAAAGAAAGGGTTTTTTATTAATGGGCTTGACAAGATGTCGATCTTGCTCCTACGTATCTCCCGGTAGTCGGAGAATTCAAAGCTACGTAGTTCTTTGTTAGAAAAAATTTGTTTGTTGGTTCGTTTTAATTAAAAAGATTTGAAAACGCACAAAGGCGTAAAACGTTTAAATGATAAAGGAGACAAGCGCACATTAAGGCGATAAACTCGCACAAGGCGTAAAAAGACGAACGCACATTAAGGCGATAAACTCGCACAAGGCGTAAAAGTTGAAAGAAACGCGCAAAGGCACAAAAAGTTCGGATTGACCACAAGGGCCAAAATTGGTGAGTTGGATTTGTTTTATGCTTCGCTTTGAAAATAGAATGACGATTGTCCGAGCAACGAGACATACGTCAAGCATTCGTACAACCGGGGAAATGGAGAGACATACGTCAAACCACCCTTTTTCATTCAAGTTTTGTTTGAATTTGAGAAAACGTATTTTTGGGGAAGCTAGAAAAGAATGACGATCGTCTAAGCAACGAGACATACGTCAAGTGTTTATCCAATCGGGGAAAGGAGAGACATACGTCAAACCACCCTTTTTCATTCAAGTTTCGCTTGAATTTTAAGAAAATGTATTTTTGGGGAAGCTAGAAAAGAATGACGATCGTCTAAGCAACGAGACATACGTCAAGTGTTTATCCAATCGGGGAAAGGAGAGACATACGTCAAACCACCCTTTTTCATTCAAGTTTTGCTTGAATTTTAAGAAAATGTATAAACTATCAAAACACTTGGTTTAGAAATCAAATGAAAAAGTTTTAATTGTTCAAATTAGTTGTTGCAACCTAATGAACAAGCTTGTTGTTCAATTTATTGAAAAAAAAGAAAGAAAATGTTTTTGTTGTTTTTATTGATTTGGAAGGACAAGGTCCTTTGCCTACATACCCGAATGGGATCAAAACCATGTAGTTCGGGGTAAAAAAGCCGAGTGATTAGTTATGTTGATTTTAAAGTTTGAAAATGTTTGTGAAAGATAAAATGAGCCAAAGTGGCGAGTGAGTGAAGTTTGATTGATTTTAATTGCAAAAATAAAGTCTAATATGATTAAGATTGATTGAAGTTTGATTAAAAGAAAATTGCTTGGTTTGAAATCCAAGGCTTTGTTAATGAAGAATATTTTTGATGAAGTTTTTGAATATTTGAAATGTTTTTGGTTTTTATGATTTTTACTTGGAGTTAAAAAAGAAATTAAGTGCGATAAAATAAACTAAACGCGAGGGAATTAAAAACGATGTTGGATCAAAAACTGAAAAATCCCCCTTTCTTTGGATTATGAATTAAACTATGAGAAATGAAAAATAAATGCAATGCATATTTATATTTACTTTGTTTCTAAATACATATATTCAAATGACAAAAAAAAATGAATACAAAAATAAACTGATCACATAAAAATAAAATAAAATGCATGAGATGATGTGATAAATAAATAAATAAGATGTTAAAAATAAAAGAACAAATAAAAGGAAATAATAATAAAAAGGAAAATAAAATTGCAAAGAAAAAAATAAAAGAAATAAAATAGGGAGGTGTAAAAATAAAACTGGGGGGTGCAGGAAGTGAGAAACAGATCAGATTTAAAAAACAGGCCCAAAATGCATTGGGCCAGCGTGATTTGATCTGGGCCGTCTGATTAATCAGAGGGTCCTGATCTGATGACAAGGGGAAACAAACACAGCTGTCTGATTAAATCAGAGAGCCTGAGGGGCGAGGGTGCACGCTAACGCGTACACCCACGCACACTGAATCAGGGAGGGGTATATATACCCACTTCCTTCACAATTTTTTCATTTACACACTTTCTTTCTCTCACTTCTCCTTCTCTCTAAACCGCTCTCTCACTTCTCTCTCCCCTCTCTCAAGCTCGGCCACCGGAAAGGAATTCCGGCGTGGTGGCCGCCGGCCTAGGTGGCGGCGCCACCGCGCCGGAGAGGAAAAAACACCCTTTTAAAAAAAAAACCTATTTTCTCACATCCTTTTCTCCCTAGGTCTCAAAAACAAAGTTGTTTTTTTCCAAAATCTTTCCAAAATTGTCTAGATCTAGGTTTAAAAAAACGGAAAAAAACTACCTTTTCTTCTTGTTTTTGGTCCGGTTCTTGTGTTCTTTGCTTTGTTCTTGTGCTATTGATGTGTGTGTGGTGCGTGTGTGTGTGGTGCGTGTGTGTGTGGTGTGTGTGATGCTGGCCGCCGTGTGTGTGTTGGGCGTGAGTGTTATGTTAGGGGCGTGTGTGGTGTTGTAGCTGTGTTGTGTTAGGGCGTGTGTGGTGTAGCTGGGCTGCTGGCCGTGTGATGTGTTGGTGGGTTGGGTCGTGTGGGTGTGTGTGTGTGTGTGTGGGCTGTTTTCTTTGTTTTTATTGCTGCTGGGTGAGTGTTGAGTTTTTGCTTTGGGTTGAAGATTGGTGTTGTGTTTTTTTGCTGTTTATGTTGCTGAAAAAAATCTCTGTTTGATTCCCAATTTTTCTTCTTTTTTTTGATTTTTTGGGTCATGTTATATAGACATTTTTGAGTTGTTTTTGTTGACTCAAAAGTTGGATTTCTGCAGATTTTGGCCAAGATTTTGGTACACATTAATGGAGAAGTGACTTGGTGATTTTTTGTGCAGACTTTGTGAGGATTTTGGGAGATTTGGACAGAAAATGAAATGATGAAAAAAACTAGAGAAAGGGGCGCCCCTGCAGCAGTGATTTTTGACTTTTGGACAAAAAATAAAAAATAATAATAATGATAATAAATAATAATAATAATAATAATAATAATAATAAAGCAAGTAATAATGAAATAATGATAATAATAATAAGTGTGATAATAATAATAATGAAAAAGATAATGTAATAATGATAATAATAATAATAATAGTATTAACAATAATAATAATAGTAATAATGGTAGTGGTAATAATAATAATGGTAATAGTAATGCTAATGATAATAATAATAATGATAATGGTAATAAGAGATAATAAATAATAATAATAATAATAAAAAAGGAAATAAATAAATAGTAATAATAGTAATAATAAAAATCAAATAAAAGACAATAAATAATAAAAACTGAGACTAAAAGTAAAGATAAAAAGTAAAAATAAAATAAATAAACGAGATAAAAAAGTGGCCCTAAAACGAACCAAAAAATGAGGTATTTTAAAATATCTCCCTGCCGAAATTTCGTCTGAAACGACGAAAATTCTCGGTTTTTAAAAGATGAGTAAAACAAGGCGAAATTGAGTCAAAAAATGGGGTATGACAGATGCCCCTATTTAAGTTTCTTCGTTACGGAGATTTAAAAGTAAAATTTTGATTCGACGGGTCGAAGAAACTTAAATACAGAGTACACCATTTTTGACCAATTTTGACAGTAAAATGTTATGGATGCGATGTCATGTATGCAATGTTATGAATGCTTGCGATGCAAGTATGAATGCAAGACGGCAAAGATGACCTGATTGGGGATAAAAAGAGACAAAGGGATACCCCGGTTCGTTAAAGAAACGGGATCCGACTCTACTGGGGGTAGCGTTCAACTGGGGAAAAATGTTAGTTGTTCGGGTTATTGCCGAACTGTTCACTGGGGAGAGTGGGCAATTAACCACGGGAACCAAAAAGGGTAAAATGTCAGCTGTTCGGGTTAAATTCCGAACTGCCACTGACGACAAGGAATGAATGTAAAGGTCAGCTGTTCGGGTTGTTGCCGAACTGTTCACTGACGACAGGAATAAAAGAAATGTCAACTGTTCGGGTTGTTTACCGAACTGTTCATTGACGACAAAAAGAAAGAAATGTCAACTGTCCGGGTTGTTTACCGAGCTGCTCATTGACGACAGGAAATAAAAGAAATGTCAACTCTCCGGGTTGTTTACCGAACTGTTCATTGACGACAGGAAATAAAAGAATGTCAACTGTTCGGGTTGTTTACCGAACTGTTCATTGACGACAGGAAATAAAAGAAATGTCAACTGTCCGGGTTGTTTACCGAACTGTTCATTGACGACAGGAAATAAAAGAAATGTCAACTGTCCGGGTTGTTTACCGAACTGTTCATTGACGACAGGAAATAAAAGAAATGTCAACTGTCCGGGTTGTTTACCGAACTGTTCATTGACGACAGGAAATAAAAGAAATGTCAACTGTTCGGGTTGTTTACCGAACTGTTCATTGACGACAGGAAATAAAAGAAATGTCAACTGTCCGGGTTGTTTACCGAACTGTTCATTGACGACAAAAAGAAATGTCAACTGTCCGGGTTGTTTACCGAACTGTTCATTGACGACAAAAAGAAATGTCAACTGTCCGGGTTGTTTACCGAACTGTTCATTGACGACAAAAAAGAAATGTCAACTGTCCGGGTTGTTTACCGAACTGTTCATTGACGACAAAAAGAAATGTCAACTGTCCGGGTTGTTTACCGAACTGTTCATTGACGACAAAAAGAAATGTCAACTGTCCGGGTTGTTTACCGAACTGTTCATTGACGACAAAAAGAAATGTCAACTGTCCGGGTTGTTTACCGAACTGTTCATTGACGACAAAAAGAAATGTCAACTGTCCGGGTTGTTTACTGAACTGTTCATTGACGACCAAAAGAAATGTCAACTTTCCGGGTTGTTTACCGAACTGTTCATTGACGACAAAAAGAAATGTCAACTGTCCGGGTTCTGTTACCTAAAAGTTCGAAATTACCTAAAAAATAAGATTTTGGGTTCGGGAGTCGATTATGCGAGGGGAAGGTATTAGCACCCCTCACATCCGTTGTACTCAACGGGAACCTCTTAGTTAACTTAGGCTTAAAATGTTTTTGACGTTTTGCTTGCGCTTTTAAACATATATAAAAAAAAGGAAAAAGAAAATATAATGTGAAGTGAAGAAAGAGATAAAAACAAACGAAAGGAAAAAAAGAAAGGGTTTTTTATTAATGGGCTTGACAAGATGTCGATCTTGCTCCTACGTATCTCCCGGTAGTCGGAGAATTCAAAGCTACGTAGTTCTTTGTTAGAAAAAATTTGTTTGTCGGTTCGTTTTAATTAAAAAGATTTGAAAACGCACAAAGGCGTAAAACGTTTAAATGATAAAGGAGACAAGCGCACATTAAGGCGATAAACTCGCACAAGGCGTAAAAAGACGAACGCACATTAAGGCGATAAACTCGCACAAGGCGTAAAAGTTGAAAGAAACGCGCAAAGGCACAAAAAGTTCGGATTGACCACAAGGGCCAAAATTGATGAGTTGGATTTGTTTTATGCTTCGCTTTGAAAATAGAATGACGATTGTCCGAGCAACGAGACATACGTCAAGCATTCGTACAACCGGGGAAATGGAGAGACATACGTCAAACCACCCTTTTTCATTCAAGTTTTGTTTGAATTTGAGAAAACGTATTTTTGGGGAAGCTAGAAAAGAATGACGATCATCTAAGCAACGAGACATACATCAAGTGTTTATCCAATCGGGGAAAGGAGAGACATACGTCAAACCACCCTTTTTCATTCAAGTTTCGCTTGAATTTTAAGAAAATGTATTTTTGGGGAAGCTAGAAAAGAATGACGATCGTCTAAGCAACGAGACATACGTCAAGTGTTTATCCAATCGGGGAAAGGAGAGACATACGTCAAACCACCCTTTTTCATTCAAGTTTTGCTTGAATTTTAAGAAAATGTATAAACTATCAAAACACTTGGTTTAGAAATCAAATGAAAAAGTTTTAATTGTTCAAATTAGTTGTTGCAACCTAATGAACAAGCTTGTTGTTCAATTTATTGAAAAAAAGAAAGAAAATGTTTTTGTTGTTTTATTGATTTGGAAGGACAAGGTCCTTTGCCTACATACCCGAATGGGATCAAAACCATGTAGTTCGGGGTAAAAAAGCCGAGTGATTAGTTATGTTGATTTTAAAGTTTGAAAATGTTTGTGAAAGATAAAATGAGCCAAAGTGGCGAGTGAGTGAAGTTTGATTGATTTTAATTGCAAAAATAAAGTCTAATATGATTAAGATTGATTGAAGTTTGATTAAAAGAAAATTGCTTGGTTTGAAATCCAAGGCTTTGTTAATGAAGAATATTTTTGATGAAGTTTTTGAATATTTGAAATGTTTTTGGTTTTTATGATTTTTACTTGGAGTTAAAAAAGAAATTAAGTGCGATAAAATAAACTAAACGCGAGGGAATTAAAAACGATGTTGGATCAAAACTGAAAAATCCCCCTTTCTTTGGATTATGAATTAAACTATGAAAAATGAAAAATAAATGCAATGCATATTTATATTTACTTTGTTTCTAAATACATATATTCAAATGACAAAAAAAAAAAATGAATGCAAAAATAAAATGATCACATAAAAATAAAATAAAATGCATGAGATGATGTGATAAATAAATAAATAAGATTTTAAAAATAAAAGAACAAATAAAAGGAAATAATAATAAAAAGGAAAATAAAATTGCAAAGAAAAAAATAAAAGAAATAAAATAGGGAGGTGTAAAAATAAAACTGGGGGGTGCAGGAAGTGAGAAACAGATCAGATTTAAAAAACAGGCCCAAAATGCATTGGGCCAGCGTGATTTGATCTGGGCCGTCTGATTAATCAGAGGGTCCTGATCTGATGACAAGGGGAAACAAACACAGCTGTCTGATTAAATCAGAGAGCCTGAGGGGCGAGGGTGCACGCTAACGCGTACACCCACGCACACTGAATCAGGGAGGGGTATATATACCCACTTCCTTCACAATTTTTTCATTTACACACTTTCTTTCTCTCACTTCTCCTTCTCTCTAAACCGCTCTCTCACTTCTCTCTCCCCTCTCTCAAGCTCGGCCACCGGAAAGGAATTCCGGCGTGGTGGCCGCCGGCCTAGGTGGCGGCGCCACCGCGCCGGAGAGGAAAAAACACCCTTTTAAAAAAAAACCTATTTTCTCACATCCTTTTCTCCCTAGGTCTCAAAAACAAAGTTATTTTTTCCAAAATCTTTCCAAAATTGTCTAGATCTAGGTTTAAAAAAACGGAAAAAACTACCTTTTCTTCTTGTTTTTGGTCCGGTTCTTGTGTTCTTTGCTTTGTTCTTGTGCTATTGCTGTGTGTGTGGTGCGTGTGTGTGTAGTGCGTGTGTGTGTGGTGCGTGTGTGTGTGGTGTGTGTGATGCTGGCCGCCGTGTGTGTGTTGGGCGTGAGTGTTATGTTAGGGGCGTGTGTGGTGTTGTAGCTGTGTTGTGTTAGGGCGTGTGTGGTGTAGCTGGGCTGCTGGCCGTGTGATGTGTTGGTGGGTTGGGTCGTGTGGGTGTGTGTGTG
The DNA here is from genome assembly GCA_018208015.1 of Medicago ruthenica. Classification (NCBI taxonomy): domain Eukaryota; kingdom Viridiplantae; phylum Streptophyta; class Magnoliopsida; order Fabales; family Fabaceae; genus Medicago; species Medicago ruthenica. Next base: position 182,117 of record WNNG01000222.1, read on the forward strand.
TGTGGGCTGTTTTCTTTGTTTTTTTTGCTGCTGGGTGAGTGTTGAGTTTTTGCTTTGGGTTGAAGATTGGTGTTGTGTTGTTTTGCTGTTTATGTTGCTGAAAAAAATCTCTGTTTGATTCCCAATTTTTCTTCTTTTTTTCTTGAGTTTTTGGTCTCTGTTATATAGAGGTTTTGAGTTGTTATTGTTGACCCAAAAGCTTAATTCAAAAGCTGTATTTCTGCAGATTTTGGCTAAGATTTTTGGCAAACATTAATGAGGAAGTGACTTGGTGTGATCTTTGGTTGATTTTTGTGAGGATTTTGGAGGATTTGGAGGATTTGGACAGAAAAATGAATGATGAAAAAATACCCAGAAAAGGGCGCCCCTGCAGCAGTGGTAAATGTTGACTTTGGACCAAAAAAATAAAAAATAAAAAATGATAATAATAATAGTAATAAATAATAATAATGATAATAAAAAAGGAAATAAATAAATGGTGATAATAGTAATAATAAAAATGAAATAAATGACAATAAATAATAAAAACTGAAATTAAAAGTAAAGATAAAAAGTAATAAAAATAAAATAAATAAACGAGATAAAAATTGACATGAGGTATTTTAAAATACCTCCCTGTCGAAATTTCGTCTTGTAACATCCCGCCCAAGACTCGAATAATTATTAATATTGAGACGATGTATCGGAGATGTTTTAAGCAAAGGACAATTTGGTAAATTGTCAGTTAATGGGTTATTTATATGACAAGAGTAATATTCCGCTTGGAAGTATCGATTAACAGTGTTGGAAACTTGTTACGCAAGAATGGCAAACTCGTAATAAGTGGCATGGCGTTTTAGTAATTATTTGAAAAGAGGAGATCATTTAAGAAGAAGAACAAGATATTTTCTTGTTCATTTCCTTTCCTCTTTCACTCACTCCAATCAGCCCTCATTCTCTCCCTCTTCCTCTCTACTCACACGCCCCCATCTCTCCTTCTTCACTCATCAAGATTTCAACCCAAATTCATGTGAGAAAGAGCTAGCAAGCTTGTGTGGGAAGCTAGAAACAAGAGAAGAAACAAGAGAAAGGAAGAATGGAACAAGAAGGAAAGAAAACCTAAGCTAAGGTTGGAGAAGAAGCAAAGGAAAACTTGGAAAGAAAGCTAGCTAAATCAAGGTGAGTTCCCTAGGGGTTTTAGCACCCACCTTGTTGAGTTTTGATGATTAAGTTGTTTATTGGATAAGTTTATAATTAGTGCCCAATTCCTTATGCTTGGTAAATCCCTTAGTTAATCATGTTGTTAGCTACTTATATGTTTTGGAATTCCTTTCCATAAGTTGTTTTGAGGTTTGGAATGGATTGGTTTGGCCTAGGAAGCAAGAAATTGAATCCTGCAAATGACTAAATCGGCCACCGATTTGGAGGGATCGGCCATCGATTTCAAAGCTTATTTTCCATGGAACTTACGGCAAAAATCGGGCCCCGATTTTTGCACATCGGCCGCCGATTTCCCTCCCACACAAACTCATTTTTATTGATGTTAGGCATGGATTTAAGATAGGATGGTTAAAGGGTACTACATTGGAGGATGATTACTCAACTTCTAAGTTATATTGAGGAGTAAAGGATTAGTTTTGGGTTTAATCCTAACCAAGCAAAGGTTTATGAGAACGATAACCTTAAGACTATGATTTCATAAGTATGTATTGGGAGTTGGTTCTCCCTAAGAATGTATTTTATGCCAACTATAGTAAAGTAAAGTAAGTACTCACAAGTACTCAAGATGAGAATAACGTCTAAATTAAGGACCCCTCATAGGTTATGTATTGGGGATTAGTTTCCCCTAAGAGACGCATTAAGTATGCAAAGCGTATGATAAGTGTTAGACGTACCTTTAAGTGCAAGGGTTAAGGATTAATGAGATTAAGAGTGATTCAATGATCGAAGTTAAGAGCCTATTTATAGGTTAAGTTTTAAGAATGAATATGTCAAGTAGGCATTTGATATGCACGAGATTATGAAACGTATATATATGTTTATGATTTTAAGTTAAGAATTTAATGATAAAGAATATGATAACGTGTTCATCAGACTCCGGGATACGCCGGATGGGATTTCTCCGAAAGGGCTATCCACACGTAATTTATAAGACGATATTAAACGTGTTCATCAGACTCCGGGATACGCCGGATGGGACTCTTCCGAGAGGATTGTCCACACGTATGTTAAAAGACTTAAGCATGTCCAGCAGGCTCCGGGATTCGCCGGATGGGACTTCTCCGAGAGGGTTGTCTGCATGCAAGTTGTGTCCAGCAGGCTCCGGATTATGCCGGATGGGGCTTCACCGAGAGGGTTGCCTACACAAAGATAAGAGGAGTCCGGTGTTAGCCTGATATGATAGGAATTTCACCGGTATGATGGGAGATGTACTTCGGGGTTACTCCACCCGGATGCACTCCGTAAAATGAACCAAGATAATAATTGTTTGTTCAACCCTAACTTCTAACTTTATGATATGTAAAGATGAATACGAATATGAAATGAATACGTATATTTTATATGTAATACGAGACTTGACGAATAGTTCCTAGTGAACGAGATGTGATCATAGGATGTCCCCAAGATCACTCCGTATAAGACTAAGATAAGAATAGACTATGAAATGCATAAGATTATGTAAATGACAAACATAAGAAAGATAAAGATATGAAGCGATCCTAGGTCTTCCCTTGATCGCTAAATAAGTAAAGATAAGACTTGGCGATCGTAGTTTTCCCCAAGATTGCCGAGGTAGGCACGACGACCCTAGGTTCCCTGTGGTTGCCAACAGTAGGTAGGGTAGGAGCTCACTGAGACATTATGTCTCATCCCTATCCTTCTGGTGCAGGTTTCAGGTTACCAAGTGGTTTTCAGATGAAGATCTTCAGGAAGATGCTGGATGGAGTGCAGACGCTCGTCTTGGTCAAGCTCAGGAGGTTGACAGTTTATCTTTGTATTTGAGAATGTAATTGTATATGATATTCGGGTGTTTGTATAAACGAGCTATTTGTACTCATTCAGTGATTTGTATATATTAATTATTGTAAATTTTAATGTATCCGATATCAGATTAATACGCATGCTAAATATTCTAGATATTTTGGTATGGGTGTTACAATTGGTATCAGAGCAGGTCGATTCAGACCGTGCCTTGGGTCATTAAAGTTTCAATAAAAGTAGTGGGACCATTGGGTTCCGGATGTTGTTCTAAAGGTCACATCTAGTTGAGCCTGATCAACTCAGTCTAGTATGTGACAGTTAGGATAAATGTCTGAGAGCTGAATGTAACCAAGGAGGAATGAAGTGTATGAATGGCGAAGACTATGGTGGCAGAATTTTAAGACGGAATTGGCGAAGAAGTATTCATGCCAATGGTGGCCCTCAAACTGTAAAGTAACGAAGCCTGGTAGTGGCAAGGTCTTAGAGATATAAAGGATATTTAACAGCGAGGTGAAGCGCCTCAACCCAGTTGGACGCATCGTTGGACGATGCCTCGTCTGCGGAAGACATAAAGATTAAGGAATCATGGAACACTCTAGGGAATTACGTGGAACCTTGACGGGAACCGCAGTTTGAGAAGTTAAGTGAAGTGTGGACTGAGTAACAAAACTGAGTACAGAGTTGAAGAGTCGAACTTGAAACGGATGAGATTTTAATGTCCGAGCAGTTGAGAGAATTAATTATGGACTAAGTGAGTTATTGGAATAGATGAAACTATCCACTCAAGTGTGGTTATAGAGTATGAATCACAAGTAAGTTTGACCCCATCAGATCAGCCACGTCTACTGAACCAGATTTGTGAAATAAGAAGAGGAGATGATGTGCAGTCTAAGAACTAAGATGGATGAATAAGTAGTAACAATAAGACTCGTTGCATGTCAAAGTGTGAATCAAAATTTTTGGATGTATCCTAATGGTAAGAAGATTAGAAGTAAGAGAAGCTAGACTGGAATTTTACTTAAAGTAGGTTGGATAATAAATAATAAGTTGTCGGATTTTAGTATACTGATGGACGGATTAAGTTGAACACCCCTGATTGGATGAATAGTATTGAATTTCCTCGATTGGTTGAAGAAGGCAGGTTCAAGATAACATCAGATTATAGTAGACTAGTGTTGAAGGATGATCGGAATTTTAGCCGAGAAATTATGTTGAGATTTTAATATACGGAGGACCGTCTTGAATATGAAAGGTTAGGATTGAAGTTAATGTGAAGGCGATATAGGTTTTCAACCGAAGAGTTTTCTTCCACGAATATTATAGAAGCTGAAAGAGATCACCCCGTGTGGATAAGTTCCGAAGGGGTAACTTAAAGGACTTGATAGAGTTTTTGGAGACCGAAGTTGTCTCGGAAAGATTATGGATATGAAATCCTTACGGATAAAGATAGAATGGTTAGTAACGGGACTCAAACCCTCAGTGGATTTAGTGTACGGAAGATTAGAATCTCCGGAAGTCATAGAATGTTTTGGAATTTGCCACAAGTGATTGTGTGTGAATTTGAGTTACCTTAAGTAGGTTACACTTGGATTTCTGCAATGGTTAATGACTATACATGATGTGCTGACCAGGAGCATTGTTAGGCTCGTAACAGTTGCTGCAGACCGTTTGCAGGTTTTGGTGAATTATCATAAGGGTAAGAATATGGTTTATGTCCGAAAGGAAACACAAAGTCAGGTGATGACCAATTCGTAAGTTAAGTAAATGGTTTTGTTACTGTGATTACCAAGTGATAAAGTAAAAGGAATGATCGATGGAATTTTATGTGACAATAGTGAAGTCTTCCTCCGATGCTACCTCGAGTATAAAAATCAGAGTGGCGCAGCGGAGTGGTAATCCAAGCATGATATAATGATCAACGCTAAGCTGAGGCTTAAAGTATGAGAAGATGTTAAGTGTTTAATTCCTATTATACAGGATAGTAGTAAGTATAAGCGATTTGAGCGTAACATGAGTTCTAATGGAGAGTTATGGAAGTTAAGTTGATGAATACCTTAAACCTCGAAATCTATGAGGAATGAAATATTTGAATTTGAGGCTTTGATTAGAAACGACAATGCAGTAGCGAGTAAGTTTAATCCCATGTTGTAACCATGTCATGTTAACCTATATTAGCCGAAGATTTCGGAAGTCTTGAACTTAATGTTCACCAGTAAAGGAAGGAGGGCTTTTACGTAGATTAAAAGTTATTCGTAGTCCATGGTAAAGGGCTGCATAATTTTATGTTATGACTAAAGGATTAAAGACTGAGTGTGCTATTTGGGTAGCAATCAAGTAGAGTTCTCTGTTGAAAATAAGGATCTTGAATTCGATGTCCAGGACGAGAAGTAAGTTGTGATACCGGTGAATTGTAACCGTAAATTTACATTATAGGTTGTTGTATACTTAAGAATAAACATGGGTAACCTTGGCGGGGCAAACCTGGCAAGCCAGTTGAAAGGCAAATCCCGGATGTTACGAAATGAGTAAAGAATAAGAAAAGATTCCCTATTGATGTGGTAGAGTCTCAAATATGTTAAGATTAAGAATGATGTCCCGTTAGTCGGACAAAGATGAGGTAATGTGTAGTGTATACGTGCTCGTTTATATATGTAAGTTGTATGTTATGAATATATTATATAATGATATGTGAGACGACTTAAGCCACTCATCACTTGGATTAAATTCCTATAAGTTTGGGATTATCGGTGTAGAAAACATTTATGCTACGATAAGAAAACGAGAATAAGTTGTGACAAGAACGATGGGAGATTGGCAAATTCCTAGTAAGAAGAAGGATTTCTAAGTTATTAAGATAAGTAACGTCATAGATCAATTGAAGCAGAACGCGGGTAATCAGTAAGATTTCGCGAGTCCTTGAGGAATTACGTGATGGAAGCAATGATTAAGATTATGGAAAGTAATACACTAAGATGTCTCCTCCTTGTACTGGTATAATGGAAGTAATGCGGTAGTTTTATTCTCATTAAAGAATGGTATAATTATTGTAAAATCATATATGTAGGATGCCGTAGTATAAGGCAAAGATCGAATATAAGAATTCAATGGAATCGTCGAGGATAATAAGAACGTCCAATGTCATCAAAGTGAGATTACGCGATCTTTGAACAAGGATGTAGTTAACAAGTTGGATGCAATGGTTCGGATAACCTCATATTCTACTACGCAAGAAAGTGTAATGCACATTAAGCGCTACAGATGACGAAAGATTGTCGAATACATTCGACTTATAGAATTGAGAATCTGAGGGATTCCGATAAGTAAGACGAATTGGAGTCTTGGCTAATGAAGGAAGTATTATGTGAGATTAATTTACATATGATAGTGGATTCTAAATTTCGAGGACGAAATTTCTTTAAGGGGGGTAGATTGTAACATCCCGCCCAAGACTCGAATAATTATTAATATTGAGACGATGTATCGGAGATGTTTTAAGCAAAGGACAATTTGGTAAATTGTCAGTTAATGGGTTATTTATATGACAAGAGTAATATTCCGCTTGGAAGTATCGATTAACAGTGTTGGAAACTTGTTACGCAAGAATGGCAAACTCGTAATAAGTGGCATGGCGTTTTAGTAATTATTTGAAAAGAGGAGATCATTTAAGAAGAAGAACAAGATATTTTCTTGTTCATTTCCTTTCCTCTTTCACTCACTCCAATCAGCCCTCATTCTCTCCCTCTTCCTCTCTACTCACACGCCCCCATCTCTCCTTCTTCACTCATCAAGATTTCAACCCAAATTCATGTGAGAAAGAGCTAGCAAGCTTGTGTGGGAAGCTAGAAACAAGAGAAGAAACAAGAGAAAGGAAGAATGGAACAAGAAGGAAAGAAAACCTAAGCTAAGGTTGGAGAAGAAGCAAAGGAAAACTTGGAAAGAAAGCTAGCTAAATCAAGGTGAGTTCCCTAGGGGTTTTAGCACCCACCTTGTTGAGTTTTGATGATTAAGTTGTTTATTGGATAAGTTTATAATTAGTGCCCAATTCCTTATGCTTGGTAAATCCCTTAGTTAATCATGTTGTTAGCTACTTATATGTTTTGGAATTCCTTTCCATAAGTTGTTTTGAGGTTTGGAATGGATTGGTTTGGCCTAGGAAGCAAGAAATTGAATCCTGCAAATGACTAAATCGGCCACCGATTTGGAGGGATCGGCCATCGATTTCAAAGCTTATTTTCCATGGAACTTACGGCAAAAATCGGGCCCCGATTTTTGCACATCGGCCGCCGATTTCCCTCCCACACAAACTCATTTTTATTGATGTTAGGCATGGATTTAAGATAGGATGGTTAAAGGGTACTACATTGGAGGATGATTACTCAACTTCTAAGTTATATTGAGGAGTAAAGGATTAGTTTTGGGTTTAATCCTAACCAAGCAAAGGTTTATGAGAACGATAACCTTAAGACTATGATTTCATAAGTATGTATTGGGAGTTGGTTCTCCCTAAGAATGTATTTTATGCCAACTATAGTAAAGTAAAGTAAGTACTCACAAGTACTCAAGATGAGAATAACGTCTAAATTAAGGACCCCTCATAGGTTATGTATTGGGGATTAGTTTCCCCTAAGAGACGCATTAAGTATGCAAAGCGTATGATAAGTGTTAGACGTACCTTTAAGTGCAAGGGTTAAGGATTAATGAGATTAAGAGTGATTCAATGATCGAAGTTAAGAGCCTATTTATAGGTTAAGTTTTAAGAATGAATATGTCAAGTAGGCATTTGATATGCACGAGATTATGAAACATATATATATGTTTATGATTTTAAGTTAAGAATTTAATGATAAAGAATATGATAACGTGTTCATCAGACTCCGGGATACGCCGGATGGGATTTCTCCGAAAGGGCTATCCACACGTAATTTATAAGACGATATTAAACGTGTTCATCAGACTCCGGGATACGCCGGATGGGACTCTTCCGAGAGGATTGTCCACACGTATGTTAAAAGACTTAAGCATGTCCAGCAGGCTCCGGGATTCGCCGGATGGGACTTCTCCGAGAGGGTTGTCTGCATGCAAGTTGTGTCCAGCAGGCTCCGGATTATGCCGGATGGGGCTTCACCGAGAGGGTTGCCTACACAAAGATAAGAGGAGTCCGGTGTTAGCCTGATATGATAGGAATTTCACCGGTATGATGGGAGATGTACTTCGGGGTTACTCCACCCGGATGCACTCCGTAAAATGAACCAAGATAATAATTGTTTGTTCAACCCTAACTTCTAACTTTATGATATGTAAAGATGAATACGAATATGAAATGAATACGTATATTTTATATGTAATACGAGACTTGACGAATAGTTCCTAGTGAACGAGATGTGATCATAGGATGTCCCCAAGATCACTCCGTATAAGACTAAGATAAGAATAGACTATGAAATGCATAAGATTATGTAAATGACAAACATAAGAAAGATAAAGATATGAAGCGATCCTAGGTCTTCCCTTGATCGCTAAATAAGTAAAGATAAGACTTGGCGATCGTAGTTTTCCCCAAGATTGCCGAGGTAGGCACGACGACCCTAGGTTCCCTGTGGTTGCCAACAGTAGGTAGGGTAGGAGCTCACTGAGACATTATGTCTCATCCCTATCCTTCTGGTGCAGGTTTCAGGTTACCAAGTGGTTTTCAGATGAAGATCTTCAGGAAGATGCTGGATGGAGTGCAGACGCTCGTCTTGGTCAAGCTCAGGAGGTTGACAGTTTATCTTTGTATTTGAGAATGTAATTGTATATGATATTCGGGTGTTTGTATAAACGAGCTATTTGTACTCATTCAGTGATTTGTATATATTAATTATTGTAAATTTTAATGTATCCGATATCAGATTAATACGCATGCTAAATATTCTAGATATTTTGGTATGGGTGTTACAATTGGTATCAGAGCAGGTCGATTCAGACCGTGCCTTGGGTCATTAAAGTTTCAATAAAAGTAGTGGGACCATTGGGTTCCGGATGTTGTTCTAAAGGTCACATCTAGTTGAGCCTGATCAACTCAGTCTAGTATGTGACAGTTAGGATAAATGTCTGAGAGCTGAATGTAACCAAGGAGGAATGAAGTGTATGAATGGCGAAGACTATGGTGGCAGAATTTTAAGACGGAATTGGCGAAGAAGTATTCATGCCAATGGTGGCCCTCAAACTGTAAAGTAACGAAGCCTGGTAGTGGCAAGGTCCTTAGAGATATAAAGGATATTTAACAGCGAGGTGAAGCGCCTCAACCCAGTTGGACGCATCGTTGGACGATGCCTCGTCTGCGGAAGACATAAAGATTAAGGAATCATGGAACACTCTAGGGAATTACGTGGAACCTTGACGGGAACCGCAGTTTGAGAAGTTAAGTGAAGTGTGGACTGAGTAACAAAACTGAGTACAGAGTTGAAGAGTCGAACTTGAAACGGATGAGATTTTAATGTCCGAGCAGTTGAGAGAATTAATTATGGACTAAGTGAGTTATTGGAATAGATGAAACTATCCACTCAAGTGTGGTTATAGAGTATGAATCACAAGTAAGTTTGACCCCATCAGATCAGCCACGTCTACTGAACCAGATTTGTGAAATAAGAAGAGGAGATGATGTGCAGTCTAAGAACTAAGATGGATGAATAAGTAGTAACAATAAGACTCGTTGCATGTCAAAGTGTGAATCAAAATTTTGGATGTATCCTAATGGTAAGAAGATTAGAAGTAAGAGAAGCTAGACTGGAATTTTACTTAAAGTAGGTTGGATAATAAATAATAAGTTGTCGGATTTTAGTATACTGATGGACGGATTAAGTTGAACACCCCTGATTGGATGAATAGTATTGAATTTCCTCGATTGGTTGAAGAAGGCAGGTTCAAGATAACATCAGATTATAGTAGACTAGTGTTGAAGGATGATCGGAATTTTAGCCGAGAAATTATGTTGAGATTTTAATATACGGAGGACCGTCTTGAATATGAAAGGTTAGGATTGAAGTTAATGTGAAGGCGATATAGGTTTTCAACCGAAGAGTTTTCTTCCACGAATATTATAGAAGCTGAAAGAGATCACCCCGTGTGGATAAGTTCCGAAGGGGTAACTTAAAGGACTTGATAGAGTTTTTGGAGACCGAAGTTGTCTCGGAAAGATTATGGATATGAAATCCTTACGGATAAAGATAGAATGGTTAGTAACGGGACTCAAACCCTCAGTGGATTTAGTGTACGGAAGATTAGAATCTCCGGAAGTCATAGAATGTTTTGGAATTTGCCACAAGTGATTGTGTGTGAATTTGAGTTACCTTAAGTAGGTTACACTTGGATTTCTGCAATGGTTAATGACTATACATGATGTTCTGACCAGGAGCATTGTTAGGCTCGTAACAGTTGCTGCAGACCGTTTGCAGGTTTTGGTGAATTATCATAAGGGTAAGAATATGGTTTATGTCCGAAAGGAAACACAAAGTCAGGTGATGACCAATTCGTAAGTTAAGTAAATGGTTTGTTACTGTGATTACCAAGTGATAAAGTAAAAGGAATGATCGATGGAATTTTATGTGACAATAGTGAAGTCTTCCTCCGATGCTACCTCGAGTATAAAAATCAGAGTGGCGCAGCGGAGTGGTAATCCAAGCATGATATAATGATCAACGCTAAGCTGAGGCTTAAAGTATGAGAAGATGTTAAGTGTTTTAATTCCTATTATACAGGATAGTAGTAAGTATAAGCGATTTGAGCGTAACATGAGTTCTAATGGAGAGTTATGGAAGTTAAGTTTGATGAATACCTTAAACCTCGAAATCTATGAGGAATGAAATATTTGAATTTGAGGCTTTGATTAGAAACGACAATGCAGTAGCGAGTAAGTTTAATCCCATGTTGTAACCATGTCATGTTAACCTATATTAGCCGAAGATTTCGGAAGTCTTGAACTTAATGTTCACCAGTAAAGGAAGGAGGGCTTTTACGTAGATTAAAAGTTATTCGTAGTCCATGGTAAAGGGCTGCGTAATTTTATGTTATGACTAAAGGATTAAAGACTGAGTGTGCTATTTGGGTAGCAATCAAGTAGAGTTCTCTGTTGAAAATAAGGATCTTGAATTCGATGTCCAGGACGAGAAGTAAGTTGTGATACCGGTGAATTGTAACCGTAAATTTACATTATAGGTTGTTGTATACTTAGAATAAACATGGGTAACCTTGGCGGGGCAAACCTGGCAAGCCAGTTGAAGGCAAAATCCCGGATGTTACGAAATGAGTAAAGAATAAGAAAAGATTCCCTATTGATGTGGTAGAGTCTCAAATATGTTAAGATTAAGAATGATGTCCCGTTAGTCGGACAAAGATGAGGTAATGTTTAGTGTATACGTGCTCGTTATATATGTAAGTTGTATGTTATGATATATTATATAATGATATGTGAGACGACTTAAGCCACTCATCACTTGATTAAATTCCTATAAGTTTGGGATTATCGGTGTAGAAAACATGTATGCTACGATAAGAAAACGAGAATAAAGTTGTGACAAGAACGTGGGAGATTGGCAAATTCCTAGTAAGAAGAAGGATTTCTAAGTTATTAAGATAAGTAACGTCATAGATCAATTGAAGCAGAACGCGGGTAATCAGTAAGATTTCGCGAGTCCTTGAGGAATTACGTGATGGAAGCAATGATTAGAGTATGGAAAGTAATACACTAAGATGTCTCCTCCTTGTACTGGTAATAATGGAAGTAATGCGTAGTTTTATTCTCATTAAAGAATGGTATAATTATTGTAAAATCATATATGTAGGATGCCGTAGTATAAGGCAAGATCGAATATAAGAATTCAATGGAATCGTCGAGGATAATAAGAACGTCCAATGTCATCAAAGTGAGATTACGCGATCTTTGAACAAGGAATGTAGTTAACAAGTTGGATGCAATGGTTCGGATAACCTCATATTCTACTACGCAAGAAAGTGTAATGCACATTAAGCGCTACAGATGACGAAAGATTGTCGAATACATTCGACTATAGAATTGAGAATCTGAGGGATTCCGATAGTAAGACGAATTGGAGTCTTGGCTAATGAAGGAGTATTATGTGAGATTAATTTACATATGATAGTGGAGTCTAAAATTCTAGGGAACGAAATTTCTTTAAGGGGGGGTAGATTGTAACATCCCGCCCAAGACTCGAATAATTATTAATATTGAGACGATGTATCGGAGATGTTTTAAGCAAAGGACAATTTGGTAAATTGTCAGTTAATGGGTTATTTATATGACAAGAGTAATATTCCGCTTGGAAGTATCGATTAACAGTGTTGGAAACTTGTTACGCAAGAATGGCAAACTCGTAATAAGTGGCATGGCGTTTTAGTAATTAATTGAAAAGAGGAGATCATTTAAGAAGAAGAACAAGATATTTTCTTGTTCAATTCCTTTCCTCTTTCACTCACTCCAATCAGCCCTCATTCTCTCCCTCTTCCTCTCTACTCACACGCCCCCATCTCTCTTTCTTCACTCATCAAGATTTCAACCCAAATTCATGTGAGAAAGAGCTAGCAAGCTTGTGTGGGAAGCTAGAACAAGAGAAGAAACAAGAGAAAGGAAGAATGGAACAAGAAGGAAAGAAAACCTAAGCTAAGGTTGGAGAAGAAGCAAAGGAAAAACTTGGAAAGAAAGCTAGCTAAATCAAGGTGAGTTCCCTAGGGGTTTTAGCACCCACCTTGTTGAGTTTTGATGATTAAGTTGTTTATTGGATAAGTTTATAATTAGTGCCCAATTCCTTATGCTTGGTGAATCCCTTAGTTAATCATGTTGTTAGCTACTTATATGTTTTGGAATTCCTTCCCATAAGTTGTTTTGAGGTTTGGAATGGATTGGTTTGGCCTAGGAAGCAAGAAATTGAATCCTGCAAATGACTAAATCGGCCACCGATTGGAGGGATCGGCCATCGATTTCAAAGCTTATTTTCCATGGAACTTACGGCAAAAATCGGGCCCCCGATTTTTGCACATCGGCCGCCGATTTCCCTCCCACACAAACTCATTTTTATTGATGTTAGGCATGGATTAAGATAGGATGGTTAAAGGGTACTACATTGGAGGATGATTACTCAACTTCTAAGTTATATTGAGGAGTAAAGGATTAGTTTTGGGTTAATCCTAACCAAGCAAAGGTTTATGAGAACGATAACCTTAAGACTATGATTTCATAAGTATGTATTGGGAGTTGGTTCTCCCTAAGAATGTATTTTATGCCAACTATAGTAAAGTAAAGTAAGTACTCACAAGTACTCAAGATGAGAATAACGTCTAAATTAAGGACCCCTCATAGGTTATGTATTGGGGATTAGTTTCCCCTAAGAGACGCATTAAGTATGCAAAGCGTATGATAAGTGTTAGACGTACCTTTAAGTGCAAAGGTTGAGGATTAATGAGATTAAGAGTGATTCAATGATCGAAGTTAAGAGCCTATTTATAGGTTAAGTTTTAAGAATGAATATGTCAAGTAGGCATTTGATATGCACAAGATTATGAAACATATATATATGTTTATGATTTTAAGTTAAGAATTTAATGATAAAGAATATGATAACGTGTTCATCAGACTCGGATACGCCTGGATGGATTTCTCCGAAAGGGCTATCCAACGTAATTTATAAGACGATATTAAACGTGTTCATCAGACTCCGGGATACGCCGGATGGGACTCTTCCGAGAGGATTGTCCACACGTATGTTAAAAGACTTAAGCATGTCCAGCAGGCTCGGGATTCGCCGGATGGGACTTCTCCGAGAGGGTTGTCTGCATGCAAGTTGTGTCCAGCAGGCTCCGGATTATGCCGGATGGGGCTTTCACCGAGAGGGTTGCCTACACAAAGATAAGAGGAGTCCGGTGTTAGCCTGATATGATAGGAATTTCACCGGTATGATGGGAGATGTACTTCGGGTTACTCCACCCGGATGCACTCCGTAAAATGAACCAAGATAATAATTGTTTGTTCAACCCTAACTTCTAACTTTATGATATGTAAAGATGAATACGAATATGAAATGAATACGTATATTTTATATGTAATACGAGACTTGACGAATAGTTCCTAGTGAACGAGATGTGATCATAGGATGTCCCCAAGATCACTCCGTATAAGACTAAGATAAGAATAGACTATGAAATGCATAAGATTATGTAAATGACAAACATAAGAAAGATAAAGATATGAAGCGATCCTAGGTCTTCCCTTGATCGCTAAATAAGTAAAGATAAGACTTGGCGATCGTAGTTTTCCCCAAGATTGCCGAGGTAGGCACGGCGACCCTAGGGTTCCCTGGGTTGCCAACAGTAGGTAGGGTAGGAGCTCACTGAGACATTATGTCTCATCCCTATCCTTCTGGTGCAGGTTTCAGGTTACCAAGTGGTTTCAGATGAAGATCTTCAGGAAGATGCTGGATGGAGTGCAGACGCTCGTCTTGGTCAAGCTCAGGAGGTGACAGTTTATCTTTGTATTTGAGAATGTAATTGTATATGATATTCGGGTGTTTGTTATAAACGAGCTATTTGTACTCATTCAGTGATTTGTATATATTAATTATTGTAATTTAATGTATCGCTATCAGATTAATACGCATGCTAAATATTTCCCCCCCTAGATATTTTGGTATGGGTGTTACAATTGGTATCAGAGCAGGTCGATTCAGACCGTGCCTTGGGTCATTAAAGTTTCAATAAAAGTAGTGGGACCATTGGGTTCCGGATGTTGTTCTAAAGGTCACATCTAGTTGAGCCTGATCAACTCAGTCTAGTATGTGACAGTTAGGATAAATGTCTGAGAGCTGAATGTAACCAAGGAGGAATGAAGTGTATGAATGGCGAAGACTATGGTGGCAGAATTTTAAGACGGAATTGGCGAAGAAGTATTCATGCCAATGGTGGCCCTCAAACTGTAAAGTAACGAAGCCTGGTAGTGGCAAGGTCTTAGAGATATAAAGGATATTTAACAGCGAGGTGAAGCGCCTCAACCCAGTTGGACGCATCGTTGGACGATGCCTCGTCTGCGGAAGACATAAAGATTAAGGAATCATGGAACACTCTAGGGAATTACGTGGAACCTTGACGGGAACCGCAAGTTTGAGAAGTTAAGTGAAGTGTGGACTGAGTAACAAAACTGAGTACAGAGTTGAAGAGTCGAACTTGAAACGGATGAGATTTTAATGTCCGAGCAGTTGAGAGAATTAATTATGGACTAAGTGAGTTATTGGAATAGATGAAACTATCCACTCAAGTGTGGTTATAGAGTATGAATCACAAGTAAGTTTGACCCCATCAGATCAGCCAGTCTACTGAACCAGATTTGTGAAATAGAAGAGGAGATGATGTGCAGTCTAAGAACTAAGATGGATGAATAAGTAGTAACAATAAGACTCGTTGCATGTCAAAGTGTGAATCAAAATTTTGGATGTATCCTAATGGTAAGAAGATTAGAAGTAAGAGAAGCTAGACTGGAATTTTACTTAAAGTAGGTTGGATAATAAATAATAAGTTGTCGGATTTTAGTATACTGATGGACGGATTAAGTTGAACACCCCTGATTGGATGAATAGTATTGAATTTCCTCGATTGGTGAAGAAGGCAGGTTCAAGATAACATCAGATTATAGTAGACTAGTGTTGAAGGATGATCGGAATTTTAGCCGAGAAATTATGTTGAGATTTTAATATACGGAGGACCGTCTTGAATATGAAAGGTTAGGATTGAAGTTAATGTGAAGGCGATATAGGTTTTCAACCGAAGAGTTTTCTTCCACGAATATTATAGAAGCTGAAAGAGATCACCCCGTGTGGATAAGTTCCGAAGGGGTAACTTAAAGGACTTGATAGAGTTTTTGGAGACCGAAGTTGTCTCGGAAAGATTATGGATATGAAATCCTTACGGATAAAGATAGAATGGTTTAGTAACGGGACTCAAAACCCTCAGTGGATTTAGTGTACGGAAGATTAGAATCTCCGGAAGTCATAGAATGTTTTGGAATTTGCCACAAGTGATTGTGTGTGAATTTGAGTTACCTTAAGTAGGTTACACTTGGATTTCTGCAATGGTTTAATGACTATACATGATGTGCTGACCAGGAGCATTGTTAGGCTACGTAACAGTTGCTGCAGACCGTTTGCAGGTTTTGGTGAATTATCATAAGGGTAAGAATATGGTTTATGTCCGAAAGGAAACACAAAGTCAGGTGATGACCAATTCGTAAGTTAAGTAAATGGTTTTGTTACTGTGATTACCAAGTGATAAAGTAAAAGGAATGATCGATGGAATTTATGTGACAATCGTGAAGTCTTCCTCCGATGCTACCGCGAGTATAAAAATCAGAGTGGCGCAGCGGAGTGGTAATCCAAGCATGATATAATGATCAACGCTAAGCTGAGGCTTAAAGTATGAGAAGATGTTAAGTGTTTAATTCCTATTATACAGGATAGTAGTAAGTATAAGCGATTTGAGCGTAACATGAGTTCTAATGGAGAGTTCTGGAAGTTAAGTTGATGAATACCTTAAACCTCGAAATCTATGAGGAATGAAATATTTGAATTTGAGGCTTTGATTAGAAACGACAATGCAGTAGCGAGTAAGTTTAATCCCATGTTGTAACCATGTCATGTTAACCTATATTAGCCGAAGATTTCGGAAGTCTTGAACTTAATGTTCACCAAGTAAAGGAAGGAGGGCTTTTACGTAGATTAAAAGTTATTCGTAGTCCTGGTAAAGGGCTGCGTAATTTTATGTTATGACTAAAGGATTAAAGACTGAGTGTGCTATTTGGGTAGCAATCAAGTAGAGTTCTCTGTGAAAATAAGGATCTTGAATTCGATGTCCAGGACGAGAAGTAAGTTGTGATACAGGTGAATTGTAACCGTAAATTTACATTATAGGTTGTTGTATACTTAAGAATAAACATGGTAAACCTTGGCGGGGCAAACCTGGCAAGCCAGTTGAAAGGCAAATCCCGGATGTTACGAAATGAGTAAAGAATAAGAAAAGATTCCTATTGATGTGGGTAGAGTCTCAAAATATGTTAAGATTAAGAATGATGTCCCGTTAGTCGGACAAAGATGAGGTAATGTGAGTGTATAACGTGCTCGTTTATATATGTAAGTTGTATGTTATGAATATATTATATAATGATATGTGAGACGACTTAGCCACTCATCACTTGGATATAAATTCCTATAAGTTTGGGATTATCGGTGTAGAAACATTTATGCTACGATAAGAAAACGAGAATAAGTTGTGACAAGAACGATGGGAGATTGGCAATTCCTAGTAAGAAGAAGGATTTCTAAGTTATTAAGATAAGTAACGTCATAGATCAATTGAAGCAGAACGCGGGTAATCAGTAAGATTTTCGAGAAGTCCTTGAGGAATTACGTGATGGAAGCAATGATTAAGATTATGGAAAGTAATACACTAAGATGTCCTCCTCCTTGTACTGGTGATAATGGAAGTAATGCGGTAGTTTATTCTCATTAAGAATGGTATAATTATTGTAAAATCATATATGTAGGATGCCGTAGTATAAGGCAAAGATCGAATATAAGAATTCAATGGAATAGTCGAGGATAATAAGAACGTCCAATGTCATCAAAGTGAGATTACGCGATCTTTGAACAAGGATGTAGTTAACAAGTTGGATGCAATGGTTTCGGATAAACATCATATTCTACTACGCAAGAAAGTGTAATGCACATTAAGCGCTACAGATGACGAAAGATTGTCGAATACATTCGACTTATAGAATTGAGAATCTGAGGGATTCCGATAAGTAAGACGAATTGGAGTCTTGGCTAATGAAGGAAGTATTATGTGAGATTAATTTATATATAGTGGATTCTAAATTTCGAGGACGAAATTTCTTTAAGGGGGGTAGATTGTAACATCCCGCCCAAGACTCGAATAATTATTAATATTGAGACGATGTATCGGAGATGTTTTAAGCAAAGGACAATTTGGTAAATTGTCAGTTAATGGGTTTATTTATATGACAAGAGTAATATTCCGCTTGGAAGTAAGCGATTAACAGTGTTGGAAACTTGTTACGCAGAATGGCAAACTCGTAATAAGTGGCATGGCGTTTTAGTAATTAATTTGAAAAGAGGAGATCAGTTAAGAAGAAGAACAAGATATTTTCTTGTTCAATTTCCTTTCCTCTTTCACTCACTCCAATCAGCCCTCATTCTCTCCCTCTTCCCTCTACTCACACGCCCCATCTCTCCTTCTTCACTCATCAAGATTTCAACCCAAATTCATGTGAGAAAGAGCTAGCAAGCTTGTGTGGGAAGCTAGAACAAGAAAGAAACAAGAGAAAGGAAGAATGGAACAAGAAGGAAAGAAAACCTAAGCTAAGGTTGGAGAAGAAGCAAAGGAAAACTTGGAAAGAAAGCTAGCTAAATCAAGGTGAGTTCCCTAGGGGTTTTAGCACCCACCTTGTTGAGTTTGATGATAAGTGTTTATTGGATAAGTTTATAATTAGTGCCCAATTCCTTATGCTTGGTAAATCCCTTAGTTAATCATGTTGTTAGCTACTTATATGTTTTGGAATTCCTTCCATAAGTTGTTTTGAGGTTTGGAATGGATTGGTTTGGCCTAGGAAGCAAGAAATTGAATCCTGCAAATGACTAAATCGGCCACCGATTTGGAGGGATCGGCCACCGATTTCAAAGCTTTTCCATGGAACTTACGGCAAAAATCGGGCCCCGATTTTTGCACATCGGCCGCCGATTTCCCTCCCACACAAACTCATTTTTATTGATGTTAGGCATGGATTTAAGATAGGATGGTTAAAGGGTACTACATTGGAGGATGATTACTCAACTTCTAAGTTATATTGAGGAGTAAAGGATTAGTTTTGGGTTTAATCCTAACCAAGCAAAGGTTTATGAGAACGATAACCTTAAGACTATGATTTCATAAGTATGTATTGGGAGTTGGTTCTCCCTAAGAATGTATTTTATGCCAACTATAGTAAAGTAAAGTAAGTACTCACAAGTACTCAAGATGAGAATAACGTCTAAATTAAGGACCCCTCATAGGTTATGTATTGGGGATTAGTTTCCCCTAAGAGACGCATTAAGTATGCAAAGCGTATGAAGTGTTAGACGTACCTTTAAGTGCAAGGGTTAAGGATTAATGAGATTAAGAGTGATTCAATGATCGAAGTTAAGAGCCTATTTATAGGTTAAGTTTTAAGAATGAATATGTCAAGTAGGCATTTGATATGCACGAGATTATGAAATATATATATGTTTATGATTTTAAGTTAAGAATTTAATGATAAAGAATATGATAACGTGTTCATCAGACTCCGGGATACGCCGGATGGGATTTCTCCGAAAGGGCTATCCACACGTAATTTATAAGACGATATTAAACGTGTTCATCAGACTCCGGGATACGCCGGATGGGACTCTTCCGAGAGGATTGTCCACACGTATGTTAAAAGACTTAAGCATGTCCAGCAGGCTCCGGGATTCGCCGGATGGGACTTCTCCGAGAGGGTTGTCTGCATGCAAGTTGTGTCCAGCAGGCTCCGGATTATGCCGGATGGGGCTTCACGAGAGGGTTGCCTACACAAAGATAAAGGAGTCCGGTGTTAGCCTGATATGATAGGAATTTCACCGGTATGATGGGAGATGTACTTCGGGGTTACTCCACCCGGATGCACTCCGTAAAATGAACCAAGATAATAATTGTTTGTTCAACCCTAACTTCTAACTTTATGATATGTAAAGATGAATACGAATATGAAATGAATACGTATATTTTATATGTAATACGAGACTTGACGAATAGTTCCTAGTGAACGAGATGTGATCATAGGATGTCCCCAAGATCACTCCGTATAAGACTAAGATAAGAATAGACTATGAAATGCATAAGATTATGTAAATGACAAACATAAGAAAGATAAAGATATGAAGCGATCCTAGGTCTTCCCTTGATCGCTAAATAAGTAAAGATAAGACTTGGCGATCGTAGTTTTCCCCAAGATTGCCGAGGTAGGCACGGCGACCCTAGGTTCCCTGTGGTTGCCAACAGTAGGTAGGGTAGGAGCTCACTGAGACATTATGTCTCATCCCTATCCTTCTGGTGCAGGTTTCAGGTTACCAAGTGGTTTTCAGATGAAGATCTTCAGGAAGATGCTGGATGGAGTGCAGACGCTCGTCTTGGTCAAGCTCAGGAGGTTGACAGTTTATCTTTGTATTTGAGAATGTAATTGTATATGATATTCGGGTGTTTTTTTGTATAAACGAGCTATTTGTACTCATTCAGTGATTTGTATAATTAATTATTGTAAATTTTAATGTATCCGATATCAGATTAATACGCATGCTAAATATTCTAGATATTTTGGTATGGGTGTTACACGTCTGAAACGACGAAAATTCTCGACTTTTAAAAGATGAGTAAAACGAGACGAAAATGGGTCAAAAAATGGGGTATGACAGATTTTGCCCATCACAGTCGGGCCGCACACATTTCAAATCACCTTCCAAGTAATGGATATACAAGCAGCATACAGTTGTTTGTTAGGTCGACCATGGATCCATGAAGCCGGGGCAGTGACATCCACTTTGCATCAAAAGCTAAAGTTTGTGAAGAATGGAAAGCTAATAACTGTGGGAGGGGAGGAAGCTCTGTTAGTCAGCCATCTGTCAGCTTTCTCTTTCATCGGTGCCGATAATGTTGATGGGACGTCATTCCAAGGTTTTCCTTAGATGACGAGAATGCCACAAAGAACGGAGCATCCATGTCTTCTTTCAAGAGTGCACAAAGAGTGGTGCAAGGTGACTTACTCCCAGATTGGGGAAAGATGATAAGCCTGCCGGAGCATAAGCATAGAGAAGGGTTGGGTTTCACTTCAACTACAAGAGTTGCCGAACCAAACACTAGCATTGAACCGCTCGAGGACATTTTCCACAGTGCCAGTTTCATTCATTCCACAGCGGAAGCTAATGCCATCACTGAAGATGGGCCTGAAGAAACGGCACATGTCCATGTACCACCGGAGGAATTTGCCGCAATTGGGACGCTGTCGATGTTCCTTCTGTTATTCATTCCTCTAAGTAATGTGTTTATTTGTTTATCGCTTTCAAAAAAGATCCCTTCGTCTTGCCCAAAGCGAAGAAGGACTCATGTAGGGCTTGTTTAAAGTACTATTATCATCAATGAAATTTGTCGTTTTTATCACGACTTTTCTATTATTCTTTTTTTGTTTTATTGTCATTTTTTCCGAAAAATGGTAACAAACAAAAACCAAAAAAAATATAATAAGTATACCTTTCTTTTTTTAAATTTCAAAAAGTTTGCATTTTCTCTCATTTTACTAAAATCAACCATCCATCATATGCAGACTAAGCACCAATAAACCCGTTGAACACCGTAACCCTAGGCTCTCCCAACTTTGAATTCCCTGTTTACGAAGCGGAAGAGGAAGAGGATGAAGAAATTCCGGATGAAATCAAACGCCTATTAGAACAAGAGAGGAAGACTATTCAGCCTCACGAGGAGGCAATAGAGGTTATCAACTTGGGGTCTGAAGAAGAGGACAAGAAAGAAATCAAGATTGGGGCATTGTTGGATGCGTCCGTCAAAGAAAGAATAATCAAGCTTCTTGAAGAATATGTGCATATCTTTGCATGGTCATACCAGGATATGCCAGGATTGGATCCTAAGATTGTGGAGCATCATCTACCTTTGAAACCTGAATGTCGCCAGTCAAGCAGAAGCTGAGAAGGACTCGCCCTGACATGGCCCTCAAGATCAAAGAGGAAGTGCAAAAGCAAATTAATGCTGGATTTCTTGTTACATCAGAATACCCTCAGTGGTTGGCCAACATAGTGCCTGTTCCCAAAATGGACGGTAAAGTCAGGATGTGTGTCGAGTATCGAGATTTGAACAAAGCTAGTCCAAAGGACGACTTCCCTTTACCTCACATTGATATATTGGTCGACAGTACAGCCAAATGCAAAGTATTCTCCTTCATGGATGGCTTTGGATATAATCAGATCAAAATGGCTGTTGAAGATAGAGAAAAAAACGTCTTTCATTACACCTTGGGGCACCTTTTGTTATCAAGTGATGCCTTTTGGCTTAACAAATGCGGGTGCTACCTATCAAAGGGGCATGACCACTCTCTTCCACGACATGATACACAAAGAAATTGAAGTATATGTCGACGACATGATTGTCAAATCAGGAAATGAAGAGGAACATGGCATCAGTACACAAGTGTTTTATGTCCCCAATTGTCCAAAAAGCCCATGTTGGACCAGTTCGGACAAAAAGAAATGTCAACCGTATCAGATGTGTTACCTCCATGGCACGCCCTGACCTTACTTGTACATACCATCAAGGGGCACCAGGCCATGACATTGAACGTTGCCTCGCTCTAAAAAATGAGGTCCAAAGGCTAGTCCGTACTAAAGTTCTGACCTTCAAGGACTCAAACCCAAATGTCCAAACTAACCCGTTGCCAAACCATGTCTCCTCTATCAACATGGTTCAAGAATATCAAGGAGCCAGTCCTATTTGAAGGCCCAAGACGTCAGGACGCCTCTAGTTCCGCTACACATCAAGATGTGTAAGGCAACTATATTCAAGCATGATCATGCTAGTTGCAAAGAGTGTTCGGAAAGTCCTCAAGGATGTATGCAAATCCAAAACGACATACAAGGACTATTGGACAAAAAGGAGCTTGTTGTCACAAAAAAGGACAAAAGTGTATGTGTTATAATCCCGGAGTTTAATATCCCGGATTACTTGGAGTTAGCCCCCAGCAGCCAGAAGCCTGCCGCTACTCCACTTATAATATGTTTACCGGGACCTACCCCATACACTTCCAACAAAGCAGTTCCTTACAAGTACCTTGCAACCATGGTGAATAACGGTCAAGAGGTACCTAT
The DNA here is from genome assembly GCA_018208015.1 of Medicago ruthenica. Classification (NCBI taxonomy): domain Eukaryota; kingdom Viridiplantae; phylum Streptophyta; class Magnoliopsida; order Fabales; family Fabaceae; genus Medicago; species Medicago ruthenica. The sequence goes on from WNNG01000222.1 coordinate 205,051, forward strand.
TCCCCCCTTAGCCCCTGTCAGTAATATCACGGACAGTAGCAAAATGCTAAGGAGTGGACGTGTTCTTCCCACAGTAGTCCAAGAGAAGGTCAGTACCCCGGTATTTGAACCAAGGCAAACCCAAGACCCCTGCACAAACAAGGATGTAGGTCAATCCAGTGGGGCAAATGCCGATTCGGATCTTGATGAGGTTTTGAAGCTAATCAAGAAGAGCGAATACAAGGTCGTGGACCAGTTGTTGCAAACACCTTCAAAAATCTCTATGTTGTCCTTACTGCTAAACTCCGAAGCTCATAGAGGAGCATTAATGAGAGTTTTGAACCAAGCCTTCGTGGAGCACGATATAACCCTTGGCCAATTCGGAGGCATTGTCGGAAACATCACTGTCTGCAACAACTTAAGCTTCAGTGATGAGGAACTCCCGGAGCAAGGAAGGCACCATAATTTGGCATTACATATATCGGTAAACTGCAAGTCGGATGCTTTATCAAACGTACTTGTAGACACCGGCTCTTCATTGAACGTAATGGCCAAGACAACCCTTGACCAGCTTTCCTACCAGGGGACCCCCATGAGGCAAGGGTGGGGTAGTTGTTAAAGCCTTCGATGCTCGAGGAAATCAGTAATTGGAGAGGTAGATCTGCCCATCACAGTCGGGCCGCACACATTTCAAATCACCTTCCAAGTAATGGATATACAAGCAGCGTACAGTTGTTTGTTAGGTCGACCATGGATCCATGAAGCCGGGGCAGTGACATCCACTTTGCATCAAAAGCTAAAGTTTGTGAAGAATGGAAAGCTAATAACTGTGGGAGGGGAGGAAGCTCTGTTAGTCAGCCATCTGTCAGCTTTCTCTTTCATCGGTGCCGATAATGTTGATGGGACGTCATTCCAAGGTCTTTCCTTAGAGAATGCCACAAAGAACGGAGCATCCATGTCTTCTTTCAAGAGTGCACAAAGAGTGGTGCAAGGTGACTTACTCCCAGATTGGGGAAAGATGATAAGCCTGCCGGAGCATAAGCATAGAGAAGGGTTGGGTTTCACTTCAACTACAAGAGTTGCCGAACCAAACACTAGCATTGAACCGCTCGAGGACATTTTCCACAGTGCCAGTTTCATTCATTCCACAGCGGAAGCTAATGCCATCACTGAAGATGGGCCTGAAGAAAACGGCACATGTCCATGTAACGCCCGGAGGAATTTGCCGCAATTGGGACGCTGTCGATGTTCCTTCTGTTATTCATTCCTCTAAGTAATGTGTTTATTTGTTTATCGCTTTCAAAAAAGATCCCTTCGTCTTGCCCAAAGCGAAGAAGGACTCATGTAGGGCTTGTTTAAAGTACTATTATCATCAATGAAATTTGTCGTTTTTATCACGACTTTTCTATTATTCTTTTGTGTGTTTATTGTCATTTTTTCCGAAAAATGGTAACAAACAAAAACCAAAAAAAATATAATAAGTATACGTTTCTTTTTTTAAATTTCAAAAAGTTTGCATTTCTCTCATTTTACTAAAATCAACCATCCATCATATGCAGACTAAGCACCAATAAACCCGTTGAACACCGTAACCCTAGGCTCTCTCCCAACTTTGAATTCCCTGTTTACGAAGAGGAAGAGGAAGAGGATGAAGAAATTCCGGATGAAATCAAGCGCCTATTAGAACAAGAGAGGAAGACTATTCAGCCTCACGAGGAGGCAATAGAGGTTATCTGTAACACCCATACTAAATTATCTAGAATATTTAGCATGTGCATTAACCTGATATCGGATACATTAAAATTTTCAATAATAATAATAAATACATCTGAATGAGTACAAGTGTCTCGTTAATACATTTATCCAAACATCATCTATAAATACATAAACATATCCTGATAACCTTCTGAGCTTCTCTGCGACGAGCAACTGCATCCAGCGTCTTCCTGGTGAAAATCTTCATGAACACCACTAGCTTACCTGAAAACCTGCACCAGAAGGATAGGGATGAGACATAATGTCTCAGTGAGCTCCAACCCAACCTACTGTTGG
>WNNG01000223.1:0-10216 GCA_018208015.1 Medicago ruthenica
CTTACCCGATTTAAAATTTTTATTAAGTCGGTTCACCCGCATTTAAAAGCTTCTAATTAAATCGGGTTAACCCATTAAAAAAGGTTAAAAAGGGTCAAAAAATAGTCAGGTTTTTAAGTCTGGTCACTCATCCCATTTAATAAACATAATTTAGATCGGTTCAACCGATTTAAAATCTTTTATTAAGTCGGTTCACCCCATTTAAAAACTTCTAATTATTCTGGAAAAGAAAATATAATAAAAATACATAATTCATTTTTTAATATTTTCCTTCTATTATAATTCTAAAAATACATAATTCATAAAATTACCATTAAAATTAGTTACTCTAAATATTAAAAATATATAACCAAAATCATTGGAATTGAAAATTGATTACTATAATAATTTTTAGAATAAATTCTTGAAATTTGGTCAATAAAATATAATTTGAAATGACCTAAACTAGATAATTCTCCCTAACTATGAACTATTATACCATTCACCCAAACCAATTACTCAATACTCAAAGTAATCAAAATATATGTATGTATATACTTCATTGCTCATTTAATTTATAGTAACAAAATTTGAATCACTATTCATAACAGCATATCAGACAAAATGAATACTATCAAGTTACAACTTACATCAGTTCTACATCACTTCATACCTAAAAAAAACTTACAATCATTCTACAACAAGGCATAATAAATCAAATTTCAACTTTCTAATTTGTGGATCTTCAGCAAATCACTCTTGGAGAAGCTACACTTGTCAATGATCCTGCATAATCTGCATTTCAATAAGTGTTGCGGCTTAGACTAATCTATTGTGACTATTCTCTTAATTGTAAACTATAGCAGACTAACAAGGATAATGAGTCTCTTACCCCTTGGTGTCCATCTCAATAAGGTTCATGTTCTGCAACTGTTGAAGAATGTGGCGAGCAATGGAACCACTGCTCTTGCAGAAATGAGGTGGACGACTGCAACAATATTGAATATAGAACTTCAAAAATGACATTTCAATTACACACATCCATTTTGTTCATGGCATTAGATCTTCAAATGGGACATTACAATTACATAACCATTTCATTCATAGCATAAAACACATAAAATTATACATGATTAATCAAAGAAAAAACAAATCATCTTGCACACAACGAAAACAAACAAAATCAACTTAAAAAGCTTTTTCTAGGATTAATCCAATACAAATGTGAATAAAAATCACAAACCTATCATATGATTGAATGCCATTGAAAGAGGTTGAAACGGTAGCACCATTCCTCTTTTCGGTTGGTTCGATGAACTCATTATTTCTGAAGAGTTTCTCACTTCCATGTTGGTACCTGTTAAAATATTGCCGCAAAATGAAGAAAAATGACTTGTATTTAAAGTTTTGGAACACTCATATCTATCTTAAATTATTGCAACTAAACTAAAACATGTTTATGAATCAAAGTTAAAGCTGCTAATTAGTAACACACATTTCTAAAAATAACAATGAGAGACACTTACAATCACCGAGAAATAAGGGGTAAAAATATTAGTATAGATGCAAACCTTCAAGGGAATGGTGTCTAGAGGATGTATTTCCATTCTTCTTGTCATCTTCATCCACAATGACTGCTTTCGAATCAGCTAACGCTGAAATTTTGATTTAACATCAAAAGTGTTTAGCAACCATGAGAAAATTATTCAATTACAGACAATGAATACAAGGAATATAACTTACGATTCAAATAGGTTAATGCAAGAATGAAGAGAAGGTTGAAGAGAAGAGAAAACCCAATCAAGGCTCCAATGCAGATCCAATACCAATAATCTTCTGTATACAAGCCTCTGGCTTTGAGAAGTACTTTTCCAACTGTTGGTGCATCAATTCTTGTGTCTGTATTTGGCTGAAAAAAATTAAAAAAAAAGGGATATTTAACAATGACTAAAGTTCATATATCATTAATAGAAGCAACTATTTAACTAACATTGGACATAAATGTCTTTGTTGTTTGTAAGTACATTAAGGTAGTGACAAACAAGAATGGGGAAATTAAATTCTTACTGTACTCCATCTTTTACAAGTTTGAACTATCGAACACACCACTGGGTTAGCGCAAGTAGTTAGTGTGTCGAGTGTTATAAATGAAGTGACCAATTAGTGTTCAATTATCTACCTTTAGCAACAATGAAACCTCCTAGCACAAATATCACTAGCAAGGTCAAGGTACCCAATGAATTAGCAACAACTAGTGATCTACCAACTGCAGCGACGAACCGAAATAAAGAAAGAGCCATCTGATGAATCCCAAACAATGCCAAGAATTGTCGAAAAAATCTGATCAAATATACAAGGAATTATCATTCTGCTTTTTAAAACTTGTTGATGCCAAAACACGCTAATGCACTAACACAGACAGCAAACCGGTAATAATTTGAAGGAAAAAAATTGGGTTGAATGCATATAGTTGATAAAAGTAAACTCATATTACCTGCTAGCAGAAGGAGCTTGATATACTATTTGACCTTCTGAAAGAAGAATAATGTCGTCAAAGAGTTCAAATGTCTCTGATGCTAGCTGTAAAAGCGAAACGATGACGGTTGCATCCAGTATATGAACCACTTGCCTCATGAACTTGCATATTTGGAAAGTGGTTGAACTATCCAATCATGTTGATATTTCATCCATAAAGAGTGCTTGTGCTGGCCCTACTAGCATTTCCCCTACACCCAGTTACAACAAAAGCAATTAGTACAAATTGATAGAACTGAAACACTAGTATGCAATTTCATGAGTTAATTTAATTATCAAAAGCGTGCGATTAAATGTTTAATAAGTTCAGATTGCTGGTTAAGAATCTAATAAAAAAGAATATTATAACCTGTTGTTACTCGCTCTTTTGTCCTCCAGAGATACCCCTTCTCATTTCATCACCGACCATAATATCAGCACAAATATCCAATCCAAGCATCTGTTAACATGATAAACTCCAACTTTTAGCAAAATAGGATAAATTTGGATAAACAACTTAATTAAGGGCTAATAACAGCATAGGTGTTTCCTGTTTTTATAAGCTACAAAAGTAAGCTGGTAACAATTTATAAACATATCATAAGTTGTTTCTATAAGTTTTTCCAAACATTTTCAAATGTACTCAAGTTAGTAGATAACCTCAAATAACTCCATCCAAACATGGCCAGAATAGAAGCAGATACACAAACCTTGAGAACATAATCTGTTAGAAAGCTGCTCTTTTGGCCTGATAATACAATAGCCTTCATGAAAGCATTAATCTCAGGGTCTGGTTTAATTCCAGCTTCTCTCTCCCTTCTTGAGAGTTCTATCAACATTTCATACCTACTACCAACACCTAGACAACGTGATGAAAAATCCAAAGTCTCTCTTACTGTAATTTCTCCGTAGTGAATGTCATGCTGACTAATTCATTTAGCTTATGACCGCAGTAAGTTATTTTCCCAGAAGCCTAATCACATCCAAAAATAAAGCTCATTATTTGATCAAACAAATTTACAAGTTAGTCATAAAAAATAATGAAAGGGTCATTATTAAAGAAAAATAAAAGTGAAAGGGTCTTAATTAGTTAAACTGATTAGAAAAACAAAAAAAAAATGAAATGGAAAAAACCCTTAAATCACGATCTAGTTTTCCTGCAAGTGCTAGAAGCAATGTTGTTTTTCCAGAACCTGGAGGACCTAGAAGGAGTGTCATCCTGAAATTACTACACCAAATTAAACAAATATAATTTTCAGTGTCATAAATTAAATTATATAAGAATGGCATCAATTCAAATTCATTTTATCTACCTTGATGGTTTAACAATTCCACTAACATGTTTGAGAATCTGAATCTCTCTCTTCTTGGATGGTGCAAGCCGAAACAATCCAAGAACACTCTACCATGCAAACAAACAAATTAATCGTATAAAAACATTAGTTTCAAACTAATAACACTCAAATTTAACTAAAACTACTTAAACAATTAAATCTGATAGTTTTATAATATGTATGAGAAAATAAGTACTACCTCCAAAGTATTGATGGTAACATTAAGCAGAGTAGGAAGTGCTATACTTCCAACATACACATGGGCTATGATGAATTTGGGTCTTCTTTTCACTAAAAAAACAAAGAAAGCCATATCTAAACGCTTTGACGTCGTGCGTTTGCCGTCACGGTAGTCATCAACGTGTGTTCGCCGTCGCGGTTGTTGTGTTCGGTATTCGCCGTCGTTGCGTTGCTGCTTCTGCTTCGTTCTGCTTCGCCGTCACGGTTGTTGTGTTCGTCGTTGCCGACAGTTTCAAAATCCGGATCCGGTTGTGTAGATTCGAGTTCGTCAGAATATAGAAACAAAGGAATCACACGGGAATCAAAACAGAGAAATGAAGAATCGAGAGGGTCTTCTTTTCACATATGTTAATTGTTTTATTTTAATTTAATATAAAATTGTTTTTAAATGGGGTTACCCGACTTAATATCTATTGACCTCAAAATCATTTCCTCCGCATGAGTTTTTAAGTCAGGTGGATCACAACCCACTTAAAATGTTTGTGTTAATAAATGTTTTTTGTACTAGTGCTAGCTTGAATCCTCAATCTCTAGTGCTTCCCCTCTTCCTTCCTCTCCAAGTTCTTATATCTCTTATATTCTCTCCATCTTGCCTCTTTCCAAAAGTTTTGTGAAATGAATGAAAACTTAGCTCACCACTCACACATTTCTCTTTAAATAGTATGGACTAGGGTTACTCCACTAATGAGCTTAGTTATATCCAACTCTCACAATTATTTCTCAACACTTTTACTTCACTTAAACTTCTCATTTTACTTATACACCACAATTCTCTAAAATTCAAATTTCTAGTCCTAACACAATTACAAAAATGCCACTCATACCAAAATGACTAAAATACCCTCAATCACTTAATAATTCCACTAACCCATCAGTCACACATCAAATAAACAATTAACACATATAATAAATAAATAATAATAAATCGATCTAATACTAAAAATCGGGCTGTTACAATACGCCAACATGAGTTAAGTCACGTTGATATATACCGAGAGTGACTTAAGTCACGCAGGGGTATTTTGGTCATTTTCTTCGGGAATGAGCATTTTTATATGGGGGAAGAGCAATTTCCTAGACCTAATGACCCTCACTCAATTATTTGGAGGATTCTTTTTAGACCATCTCAATATCTCTTTTGGCTTAAAAATTTCACCCGAGAGTTATCTATCATAAGTGTTAAAAAAATGCTCTTTGTGAATTATCTTTTCGATTTTTTAGGGTGTCTAAGAGACATCGAATGGACCTAAAAAGGGCTGCTCAATTGTTAAAAAAATAGTAAATGGATAGGTCCAACTCAAAGATCAAAGAGTGTGAGAAAGATGATAAATACATTAGCTTGAAGTTGTATTTTTCGTTATTGATTAGAATATGATTTTTGTATGTATTGGTTGCAATTATGACTATTTTTTATGTTTATGAATTTTTTTTTGTCAAGTAGTTTACTGAATAGAGCTCACACATTTTTTAATGTGGAGAAGTGGGGTGTCAGAGGTTCGAACCCCCGACCACTGCATATAATATGCAATATCCCTATCAATTGAGTTAAGCTCGCAGTGATATGTTTATGAATGTTATTTACAATTTAAATAGAAGATTGCTCTTTAAAAAATGTATTTTTATTTTACGAGGGACCTATTTTTACCCTGGGATTCAGACCTCTTTTTGATTGGGACAGCCCTACTTGGTTCTTGGTTGGCATCAAAATGAAGTAATTGGTTTATGAAAATTTTCAATATTCTATCTTTTAAATAGGATAACTTACGCTCACCTCCCTAAAGTTTATTTCAATGTCACTCTCGTTCCTATTTTTCTTAAGCATTGACCTCCCCTAAACTTTAACGTGTTAGCAGAAAAACAAAGATATCTTAAGTTTACGTTACTTATCTTCTATTTTGAGAGCTTCGATGACGTGTAACAGTATCAACTGGGAAACATTATATGATGAAGTAGACAAAATATATATCAATAATAACCACAGTTTATTGTGGCATAGAGAAATAACCGAGTTTTGTCTACCATAAAAAAAAAAGAGAAATAACCGAGTTTCAAGCATTATTTTGTCCGTGGATAATTGAAATCAATTTCGCATTGAGTGAAGGCCAAGGAGCAATTTTCTTTTTAAGAAGGGCCAAGGAGCAATTATTTACACGAGTAGTGTTAACAATTTTTTTTTTTTAACATTCATTTTCTTATTGACTTAAGTCAAAGTGAGTCCAACACTTTTAAAATAGATCTCAGTTAAAAAGGTGGAACATATATTGTTATCTATATCTCTCCCATACTTTTAATTTTCTACAACTTATAAACATTTAGAAAATACTCACAAATATATTGTTATCAAAAATAGAAATTCTTTTAGTCAATAGAAATTATTTTCAAGTGTTACGCACTTTGACAATTTTTTCATTATTTTAGGGAGATGCGGTGTATCGGTCCTTCTACCTCTCGCATACTAAGTGAGTACTCTACAATTTTATAGCTACATCAAGGGGTGTTCAAATTCAAACCGATCCAAAATAAAACTGCAAATCGATCTAAAAAATCGAAAACTGCAAAAAATCGAATATTTTTGGATGTTGTTTTGTAAAAACCGCTAGGATCAGATCAGATCGGATCACTTTGTCAAAACCAAACCAAACCGAACCGCAAAAATAAATATTAATACTTATTTATTCTTTCATTAGTATTATATATTGAATTATTATGTTGCTCATTGGTTTTGCATCTTATATATTGCACGAATTTAATCTACATTATTTCTTAATTCATATGTTAAAATAATCGATAGTTTTCATACTGTAATTTTAATTTTTTAATATATTTTACATCAAACATATTATTTTACCGTGTTTGTGTAATATTAATATTAATAAAAAATATTTTATTCTTAAAAAAAAGTAAATAAAAACTATATATTTTGCATTTTGGATATCCAAAAACCGATCCAAATTAAACCACATATATATGGATCGGATCGGATTTTTTTTAAAATAGTCATCCAAACCGAACCGAACAGCATGTAATTTTTATTTTGAATCGGATGACATTTTGCCTCAAAACCGAACCTAACTACATCCCCATGATACTTGATTTCTGTCTCTATAACATTTATCAACAATTTGATATTTTGTTTTCTCGCCCATTAACGGATAGACACTTTTTTTACTAAACACAATTATTGTAGAGTATAGTATGCATATCGATCCATATAAATACTACAAATTAATTAGAATCAAAAATATTTTTGCAAGTTGATTTTAAAATTGCACAATCACTAATTTTTATTAGATTTATGACTTAATTGCATGTTTTTGACCAACTTGAAAGCTTTAAAACTTAAGGGACCAACTTGAAACCTAAAATAAACATAAGGGATCAAATATGCAATCAAGCCAAAATTTATTTATGTCTTTGTAAAAATCATTTGGATCGAACTTCATATTCTTGTTCCAAACCAAAATGAACTCATGACACATAAATCATAAGTGCGCAGCTTCACCTCTACACTGGATGTAAATGCTTGAAATCTAGATGCAAATTGTAATATATATATATATATATATATATATATATATATATATATAATAACTTTTAGTTAAAAAGTGCATACATACCTATTAAAAATGAAAATTTTGGGACTTTAGGGAGGCCATGGCCCTCCCTTGTCCCTACCTGGCTCCGCCATTATATATATATATATATATATATATATATAGATTATATATATATATATAGATATAGATATATAGATCTATATATATATCCCTCTAAAAATGAAAATGATATATATAAAATTTTAGGGAACATTGTACAAATCATCCTTTATATTATTTGTATCATATTACTTCTTTGAGTATGTTTTAACAAGCCAGGTCTTTTAAGCCTAAAAACATACGCCACTTATGTTACCTTTTTTTAAGCTTCAATGTAACTTTTTGTTTTATAAAAAATTGTGTGAAAGTTATGATGTTGATGTGTCTTTTGTGGTACTAAATGCTAATGGGACAAGTTCAAATAGACTTGTTCAGAAATGACTTAAAATTAGTGTATACGACAAGTTCAAATAGACTTGTTGAGAAATGACTTAAAATTAGTGATACTGGAAGTCCGAAATCATGACACGATTTTGGCACTGTGTTACGATTTTGACATCGTGACACAATTTTGAGGCAGTGTGTGGGTGTGTTTCTGGAAGCTAAATCGTGACACATTTTCGGAAATCGTTACACGATTTTGCCTGGATATGAACAGTATATAAGCATCATTTGGCTCATTTGTTGAGTAAGCTTGGTGAATCTCATGGGAACCAAAGGAGGGAACTTTTAGGGCATTTAAATACTAAAGGTTGACGGTCTTTGGGTGAGATTCAAAGCTTCAATATGTGAATCTTGGAGAACCAAAAAGAGGGGGCTCTTGGGAAAGGGTTGGTGCCTTTTGGGGTTGGTCCCGGAGAGATTCACGGGGTTGGGAAACACATTAAAGGAGAGTCTTTGTGAGCAACTTGGGTGAGTCTTAGGAAACCAAAAGAGAATATCCTAAGGAAATCAAAGGCTAATGATTAGTTCTCTTTTGGGGTTAGAATCTAGAATTGGAAAACAATTGGGAAACACCTTCGGAGAGTGAAAATGATTGAGTGTCTTGTTCATGGGTAGAGATTGGGAAAAAGGGTAGAAATTAGGTTTGTTCTTGGAGAGCTTGTTGAAGCTAATTTCTTGTAACTATTTTGTATCTCTTTATAAAGAACTCATTGATAGTGTATTGAAGAGATCAATCTCTCCCCCAGAGTAGGTCATTGTTGGACCGAATTGGGTACACATTTCTTGGTGTTGCTATCTTTTCTCTACTCTCTTTATCTTGTTTATTCTTTGGTTCGATTGTGGTTTTGCTATGCACTTGGTTTCTAGATTAGATCTAGATTGTTGTTGTTGCTTGTGTTATTTTGGTTATTGGTTGTCATTGATACTTGTTCGACGAATCTAAATTTCATTGATGAGAAGTTTGGAGTTACCCGAATTCACAACAATTGGCTCTCACCGTGGGACAAAGGGAGAAGTTTGTCAAGTGAGCACCATGGGTACCAAATGTTACATCTTGGAGATGGAAGCAAGCTTGGTTCAACAGAAGTGTGTGGAAGCATTGAAGGGTAAGGCGGTGATGTCGGGCAACCTAGCACAATCAAAGAAGGTAGAGTGTGAAGAGAGGATGTCATGATGGTGATGTCATGGCGGTGCTGTATGTGTTACTAGTGGTCAAGTTCAGTCTGGAGAGGTGGAGGTAAGAATACTCGTGATCAACCTTTGAGGCGGAGTTGCAAGGTGAAAGACATAGTGGGTGTATATGTTTGGAAGTTGAGGTGGAGAAATCTCAGCTTGAGGTGGAGTCTTCCACTAGTGAGACTAGGAAGAGACAAGTTGAAGACACCGAAGAGGTACGACTATGGAGACCTTAGTGCTATGCTCTAGTTGTGAGCAAGGGAATTCTTCAAGAGGACGGAAGGCATTCTAGGGGTTGAAGAATGTGTGACACGACTTGTGGGATTACCGCAAAAGACCAATGGTAATTGGAGGCAAGTGAATCTTCAAGAGGACATATTTGATCACTCCGAGGAGCTGAAGAGGTTATGGTGTAGACTTGTGGAACTACCTAAAATCTTAGTGTAGTTGGATGCAAGGATTTTCAAGAGGGCAGAAGGCATTCTGAGGTTTAAAGAGGTAAAGGTGAAAACTTGTGGGACTACAAAGTGTAGTTGGATGCAAGGTGAAGAATCAGACTTGGAAGCTTGTGGGACTACCGAGGGTGGTTGGATACAAGTGGAGGTCGGTGTGTAGATCAAGGTTCAAGCGGGGCTTTGGACTTGATTGGTTTTGTCTTGAGGAATAGTTCAAGGCAAGGTTAAGGAGCAAGGTGGTTGATGGTTAAATTGACATCATCACAACTTTCAAGTAAAGGTGAAGAATTGTTGAGAAATGACTCAAAATTAGTGTGTGCTGGAAGTCTGAAATCGTGACACGATTTTTGCACTGTGTCACGATTTTGGCACCGTGACACGATTTTGTCATGATTTTGAGGCAGTGTGTGGGTGTGTTTCTGGAAGCTAAATCGTGACACAATTTGGGAAATCGAGACACAATTTTGCCTGGATCTGA